>MDKH01148964.1:0-33704 GCA_005239495.1 Nicotiana undulata | reverse complement strand
TTGTGAACTATTATAATTGAACAAAAAACGCAGTAAGGTGATGGTTGGCTAGCCTAATTCCACAATAGGCGCCATCACGACCTATTAGGATTTGGGGTCGTGACAGGAAGATACAACTATTTGGATCGGATACAAGCAATGAGAGAGTCTTATCGGTGAAAACCCACATATGCACCATAAGGCGAAGGTGAGTAGAGAAACTAAAAATGAGAGAGTATTATTAGTGAAAACTCACAAATAGCACTACAGGGAGATGGCAAGAAGAGAAATGACAGAGGTTAGTCAGTGAAAACCCGAAAAGGGAACTACTAACCGAAAAGAGGATGATTGGTCACTGATATCGACATGGGCTGGGGCAACATTTCTCAACCTCGAGGTAAAAGTCGTGACGAATTTCTGAGAGTCAGATGGTTTATATAGATCAGGCATCCAGTCCAAGACGCATGTCATGTTCATTGAAGGCCACATACACTCCAGATAAGTCCTTCACCTCTTTTCCCCCGAAAGGGATATTTCTTGTCAAAATTCATTGTCTCTGTTTCTTTGTTATTTTTCTTTCAATACCTTTCAGTCTGACTCTATTTCTAAAGCAAGGCAAATAAAGGATGGCAAAACTCATTTACAGGGTTCTCGTTTGACACGGGCCAATATGCAGAGGGCACCTAGACTCATCAGTGGGGTCGAGTCGATCCTGACTGGCCGCAACGACTGGTGCTTCAAACGCAAAACTCTTGAAAGGAGAAAAATCAAATTGAATTGCCTATAAAGGCGAAGGAAGTTGAAAGGTTGAGTCCCACATGGCTAGCCATCTCGGCAAAATTTCAAAAAAAAAGTTGAAGCGCTCCAAATGCTCTAAAGCTAAAGCTGGAAGAAAAGTCAAAAATGAAAGGCCAATAAAGCCGAAATAAAGTTGGAAAGGTTAAGTCCCACGCGACTAACCATTGCAGCAGAATTTGAGGGGCCAAAACTCCCCCTGATGCTCTGAAATCCAAAAGAAAAACAAGTCAAAAGTGAAAGGCCTATAAATGCAAAACAAGGTGAGCATGTTGGATCCCACGTGACCAATTTCCATCCAGAAAGGCAAGATCCTCGGGATACAAGATAAAACCCAATCCCCAGCAAGCAAGCAATTGAAATATTCATCAAAGGGGCCAAGATCAAGCAAGTTGAAATAATCAAGGCCGCAAAACCAACCACTGTTTCAAACTGACAATTGTTCTTTGTTTGAAGGAAACAAGTGTAATTCAAAATAAACCTTGCAAAATGCAAGTGTAACCAAAAGAAAAGGCGCAAGATCTAGAAGCAGCTCTGCAGCAATAACTCCAAAACGAAAGTTTTCTCCAAAATTTCTTCCCGCATTCACTCAAAATAAAATGAAAAAAGAAAAGAAAAGAAGAAAACGATGTTGAAAACAATCCAAACCTAAAGTGGTATAGGGTCTCCAATCCCTAGCTACACCATTTCCAACCTAGGATATCCCAGTCCTTAGTTGATGCCAACATATGGTCTCTATTCCCTAGTTGATGCCAGCATAACCTGATGCCGACATAACTTGGTGCCAACATAGGATATTTCATTCCTTAGTTGATGCCAATATAGGGTCTCCATTCCCTAGTTGATGCCAGCATAAGTGGATGCCGACGTAACTCGATGCCAACCTAGGATATCCCAGCCCTCAGTTGATGCCAACATATGGTCTCTATTCCCTAGTTGATGCCAGCATAAGTGGATGCCGACGTAACTCGATGCCAACCTAGGATATCCCAGCCCTCAGTTGATGCCAACATAGGGTCCCACTCCCTAGTTGATGTCGGCATAACCCGATGATTCTTCCAACATAGGGTCCCACTCCCCCAGTAGACATCGGCATAACCTGGTGATCTTTTTGACAACAGAATAACATGTTGATCATCTCCTGACACTAGCATAACCCAGTGATCTCTTACCCCCAGGCACAGCATAACCTGTTGACCTTTCCAGACACCGGCATAACCTGGTGATCTTTTCCTGACAACAACATAACTTGTTGATCATTCCCTGACACTGGCACAACCCAGTAATCTCTTTCCCCCAAGCAACAGCATAACCTGTTGACCTTTCCAGAAACCGGCATAACCTGGTGATCGTTTTCTGACAACAGCAGAACTTGTTGATCATTCCCTGACACTGGCATAACCCTGTAATCTCTTTCCCCCAAGCAACAGCATAACCTGTTGACCTTTCCAGAAACCGGCATAACCTGGTGATCGTTTTCTGACAACAACAGAACTTGTTGATCATTCCCTGACACTGGCATAACCCAGTAATCTTTTTTCCCGGCAACAGCATAACCTGTTGACCTTTCCAGACACCGGCATAACCTGGTGATCTTTCTTGACAACAGCATAACCTGTTGAACATTTCCTGACACTGGCATAACCCAGTGATCTCTTTTTTCCCGGCAACAACATAACTTGTTGACCTTTCTAGACACCGGCATAACCTAGTAATCATTACTAACAACAACATAATATGTAGATCATTTTCTGACATTGGCATAACCCAGTGATCTCTTTTTCTAGCAACAACATGACCTGTTGACCTTCCCAGACACCAGCATAACCTGGTGATTTCTTTCTTGACAACGGCATACCCGTTGATCCCCCTCAGACACCAGCATAACCTGGTGATCTTTTCTTGATGACAGCATAAATTGTTCACATCTTTCAATAATAAAGTAGTGTAGATTTCCTTACAATAACTCACAAAATTTTCCTAGTGAAAACTTGAGCATAAAATTTCGTTCGTTTGCTTTTTGATTTTGTGCAGATTGCATTTTTAGGACAGTGGACTCGAGACGACCAAAAGAAGAAGTTTCGATCCAGAATAGTAAAAACAAAAAGAGAAAAGAGAAGGTTGAATCCAAAGTGCAGAGACAGGGAAGACATGAACTATTTAGGACGAGATTGAAGCCATCCGTTCGGTATATCCTGCCTTGATCCGAGGAACGATAAGACGAAACCAGCACCAGCGGATAACAAGCATCAAGATCTAGTTCAGAGTCAGCAAAAGGCGAAGACTCAAGACCAAGTCTTAGATAGGAATCTTGTAACTAGTAGCTGATAGGTTTAGTTAGTCTTTTGTTTTGTCGCTTTGGTGTAATAAGGAGCTCAGCAGCAGTAACAGTCACAGTAAAATCACTGTTACCGGTAGTCCCAGCTACCAAATCTTTCTAAACTACACTGACCTGATTCTTTTATAGCCAAGGATATGTAGGCAATCTTTGAGGCAGGGTTCGGTCAAACTTTTTAAAAAATGTTTCACATGGAGTATTTGAACGGGTAAAAGTTGCTCGTAACTGCTCACTTTGTCTTTGTCCGAAAACCCTTCGTGTTTCCGAACAAAGAAGGGAAGCTGTGAGCATGTAATTTTTCACCCACCATACACTCCTACAGAATTCAACTAAATAAATTAAATTTATAAATGTTGTCGAATTTTAGTGTTATTTGTGAATTGTTTTTGCATTGCATAATCATAGTTTGTTTTTAAAAAATTATTAAATGCATCATTATCATCAAGAGGTTACAAAATTATTAATTTATAATTAATTGAATTGATTAATAACAAACTATGATCAGTTCATATAAGGTAGATTTAATAGTTAACTTCTTAATTCAATTATTTTTTTTAACAAAAGTGTGAAAATTTTATCTTTAAATGATATGAGTGTTAAATTAATTATTTTACTCTTAATTAATTTATCAATTAATCTATAATTAGACAAAATTAAGTTATAATTAATCACTACATTTTGTTATTGAGTTTTTATTTAATTAGATTTAATTATTTAGTTCAACATAGGCTTAAAATCGGAGCTGAGCTAAATTGCCCAGGCCCAAAAATAACACACATGGTCCAGCCCAATAAAGCCCAATCCGGTCAGCCCCTTACACCATTAAACGACGTCATTTCAGTTATGAAGGATCCCAGCCGTTGATCTCTTTTGATCTAACGGCTGGGAACTCCCCACCCATTTGATATTTAAGTGTCCAAACAACCCCCACCTACCCTCATTCACCCCAGAGACTAACACCCCACCCCTACACCATCTCTCTCTCGTCTAGTTGTATCCTCACCGGACTCCACCGCTCCCCCGTCGTGCTTCGCCGACCGGCAATCGCCACCGGCGGCGGAGCTCCACCAATTAACCCAAATTTCTTCCATACAAACTCCTTCCTCTCCCCAGCCCCATCCCACCATTAAATTCCCCCAAAATCCTCACCCATTTACTTCAATTCCAGATCTGAGATTCCAAAAAAAAAGAACAAAAACCCTAATCTGTTTCTCTTTCAGATCTTAACGGTTTCTAGAATCGATTCGAGCCGAAATTTATACCAATCGATTGTTCTCAGTAAGAACAATTGATTAGTATTATTTTCGGCTCATTTCGAAGTTCGCCGGATTCCGGCCAAGTCAACTCTAATGGGCCAGGATTCGTCGTCATCGTCGCTTCATTTTGTCCACTCATCTCCGGTCAAATCAATGTACTTTTTCTTTTCCCTTTTTCCTTGTTTCTTTTTCTGTTTTGTTAGATAATTAGTTCATTTAAAAATAGGATTACTTAAGTTAATTAGTTAATTGCATGTGTTAGGCTTTTAATTACTAATTAGTTCATTTAAAAATAGGAGTACTTAAGTTAATTACATAATTAATTAGTTAATTGCAGGTGTTAGGCTAATTGAATCAAGTTTATTTAATTTAGTAATCTAGCTAGGTTTAATTAGTTAGTTTGATTCTGTTTTTTTGTTCTGATCCTAATCGGTCAATTTTGGTGCTTGAAAGGAATTAAAGGGGGTGAACGGGTAATAAAAAGAACTTAGAGGGTTGAAAAAAATTTGGAAATCAGAAAATTTAGTAGGAAACTTCTAGAGTTGGACAATTGTAGGAAAATCTATTAGGAAATATTCCCCCTTATCCCTTAATTTCAGGGACTGGCACATGGGAAATAAGGGGGGGGGGGGGGGGGGGGGGGGGGGTTCTTCCCTATATAAAGAGACTCTCACTCACAGAAAGGACACACGGGAATCAACACATTTCACGCTAAAAAACTGGGTCTAATCATAATTATTCTGATTTTCTCTAAAAAGATTTTTCATACACAAAAAGAGCTTCTGAAATCCAGAAGATCTTTCTCATTTTACACTGATTTTTGAACTGAAAGTTTTTGGAATTCTCTCTCGTTTGGAAGAAGTTGGCTTTAGAGTCTCATTTAATCTTGATTTTTCAATGCTGTGTTGTTTATTTTGGTGGTTGCTGCTGAAGCTGGTCTCTTTTCTTTGGTTTTCTAGGCCTTTATTTGGTCTTTATCTTTTCTCCACTCAATGTTAGGTATGTAATACTACAAACCTGAAATTTTGTTTTTTGAAAACTGAAGCTGTAATTTGTGCATGATCCGTTTATGCTCAATATGTTCTATATAGAAGATGTCTGGTTACCTGGTTCATTATCAAATCTGTCCATTTTAGTTTGCTTTTGCTATAAGGAATGAGGTTCATTACCATGATTATGCTGTTGAAAATTTCATTAAGCTATGGTTGTTTGATTTTAGAGTGAAATGTTCTAGTATAAGTTTAGTCTATAAATGAGACAAACTCTTGTCACTTTAATATCTGCGCGGTAGTGTAAAGTTTTGCCAGCTTTTGGTAATTTGGCCATAACTTCTTGTAGGAGTGTCCAAATGACGAACGGTTAGAAGAGTTACAAATTAGAGTCGATGATATTTCATTTGATAGGTTGTGAATCACATAAATCTTTATATATATGTAGATATGATTGTTCAAAGTTACGTCTTGTGCGTACACATTTGAACTTTAGTCTATCATGAAATTTTCAAACTTGACTTAGACTTAGGACTTTCCTTAGACCCCACATCACTTATAATATGCCTCGTACAGTCCTCATCGGCACACAAAATGATATAATTAGCATACATTATATTTAAATTGGGACTACAGACGTATTCCGGGAGCTTTCCCCCTGTACTGCATTGCATGACAAATTCTGAGTTACGGACTGAGTTCCAGTGATTTTATCATTGAGGATATTTGGATCGAAAGATATATATATATATATATATATATATATATATATATATTGAAAAGTATAGCTGAAAAATAATTATCTCCAGGAAAAGTTATGTTTGAAGGACTTCTATTTCGAAAGTATATTTGAACAGTATTTGTCTTGCAGAAAAATGATATTTGAAAGAGCAGTTATTGGGAAAGTATATTTGAACACCACGTATTTTGAAGGGCCTATGTTTTAAAGATTCCTCTTTATAAAAATATATAAATATACATTCAGAGAAAGTATGTTTCAAAGAAGATTTCTCTATTCCGAAATGGTTATATCTTTAAAGTTTTCGATATAAACTCACGATTCAAAGGTTTTCACTCGAAAGTTTGACCAGCTTTATTGAGTTTATTGTCTAAGGCATGATGTGAACTAATTGATGCAGTGCCGAGTTACTAGTGTTTTCATTGTGTTGTAATTTTTCGACATTTGGCTTGCATTCTGTCCATCCTTCTTGCGTATTTCTATTATGCTGTTCCGTTGATTTATTTGCTGCAATTCCTTCCGCATTATATTGTCATGTCGTTAATTATATCGAAAAATCTTTAGATAGATATTATGTTTCAGTCATTTTTATATTTATGTCTTTTTACTTATTAGACCAGTGGTGTCTTGACTAGTCCTCGTCACTACTTCACCGAGGTTAGTCTTGATACTTACTGGGCACCGCTGTGGTGTGATCATACTACACTTCTGTGCATTTTGTTTTTGCACAGATCCAGGTACTGATTATTAGTAGCTACATGGATCATTGTCGAGGAGACTCAAGGTAAACCTGATGCTGCGTTCGCAAGCCTCGGAGTCACCTTCCTATTTTAATTCAACTGTACTTACTTATTTCTAGACAGTTGTATTTAGGAGTGGTAGAAAGATTTCCTAGAGATTATGGCTTATATTTACCGGGTTTTGGGAAATTGTAAACTCTGTCAAGATTTCCATATCAAGACTGTGATATTTCCTTTATTATTGTTGTTGTTCTGTGAAATATTAGGCTTACCTAGTCCCTAAGACTAGGTTCCATCACGATACCCAACAGAGGAAAATTTGGGTCGTGACAACTGAGATTAAGCAGTTTAAAATCAAGGCCGCAAAACCAACCGCCGTTTCAAACTAATAAATTGTTCTTTGTTTGAAAATCTAAAATTGGTGCAACTCGAAAGCAACCTTGCAAGAAGCAGGTGCAACCAAAAGAAGGGCTAGAAGGAGCTCTGCAGCAACGAATCCAAAAAGGGAAGTTTCCTCAAAAAATTCTTTCCCGCATTCACTCATTCTATGGGAAAAAAAAGAAGGAGAAAAAGAAGAAAAACGATGTTGAAAATTATTCAAACCTAAAGTAGGATAGGGCTTCCAATCCCTAGCTACACCTTTTCCAACCTAGGATATCCCAGTCCTTAGTCGATGCCAACCTAGGATATCCAAGTCCCAATTCTGGGTTTTTCTTGGAACCGGACGCTATTTTGATATAAGACTTTTGGGGTTATTCCCCATTTCATTTTGGGAGAATTTTTGAGCTCTTCTCCACTCTCTCAATCCCTCCAACTTCTCCCATCTTCAAGGTGAGTAATCCCTACTAATTTGGTGTTTCATTCCATCAATTCAACCCTAAAACTAACTCAATCCACCATCAAATCTTTAGATCTTAAAGAAATTTCTTCAAGAATTCAAAGGAGGGTATTGAAATATTCCTTCCAAAAGGTAATCCTACACCCTTAGACTTAAATATATCGATTTATTATGGGAATATGAATAAGAATTAAATATTGAAACTCTTGGTATGGTGATTGGAAGCCATAAATTCCTAATCTAAATACATAATTATTGTAGAGATTGAGAGGTGATTATTTGATGAGATTTTGTTGGTTGGGTGTGGGTGGATGATCATACATGTGATGTTGGAAGTTATAAATTATTTAAAATGAAGGTGGGATAAGTTGTTGGAAAATGGTGGTACTTGGATGAACTAATTCTATGGTTATGAGATTTAAAGATTTATATCTACTGGGTGTTTGATAAAATGTCTAAATGACTTACTGTATAAAAACCTTGCTAATATTGGTGCAATTGTGTTGCATTGTTGTAGATTGAAATTTGGTTAGTGTGGTGGACCATTGTAGTATTATTAAGGGGCGAATTTCAGATTTTAGCCGTCCGGAGGCCTTTTCACCCGAGGAGTCCATTTTTGAGTATCGGGTTGTCGTATTTGAGGTAAGTATCTTGCCTAACCTTGTGTGGGGGACTACCTCTTAGGATTTGAGTCTTCTATGCTGATTGTAGCCCGTGTACGCGAGGTGACAAGTGCGTACTCGGACTTGTTTGTATACATTTGGCCTTTTACGATTCGTAGGTCCTTATATTACCTGTGTATGAATTGTAATAATTCGAGTCCTTGATTGCTAATTTCATCCTTTCCTGCTTAAATTAGAATTACTTGCTTTTAGATTCCTTCGTTGTCTATTTGATCTTAATTGACTTAACTGAATATTTTACCTCTTTTACCATCATGCTATATTTTCTTCATAAACTGCCTATTTGATTAGAATTAGTATTATCTAGCCCTATAATTGTTTAGCAGTAATTGAAATATCTATATGTTGGTGTCAAGCACGCTCGTGAGTCGTACATTATGATTTATATGATTTTTCCTTAAGTGATGCTTAGGATTAGTTGATAATCATCCATATTGCCTTGGTGCTTCCTATCACTGAACATTTGTTATAACTGAGTTTATTCCGTGAAGCAAATTATTAAGTGAGATTAGTTATAGTTTTTTACCTTGCCGAGATGATTTGGTCTCTTTTTTTGCTGTGAACTTGAGTATTAAGAATCGTTCCTATATTTGCCTTGTTTTCCCCCTAGTTACACTGTTTCTCTTTGTGCTTTGCAATTTCTGTCAGTGGATACTTCTTATGAGTGAGTTTTTCCATTCTTGAGATTTAGGTTCTCGTATTGATTTGCTCGTTGCACTTTGCATTTCCGCCTTTTGTTGCTTTTCTGCTTGTTGTGGCAGTATACGTTATTTCTGTCGTGTTCTGGTTGTTTTCTCCATTGTACTGCATTGCATATTTAAATTGGGACTACAGACATATTCCATGAGCTTTCTCCCTGTACTGCATTGCATATTTAAATTGGGACTACGGACGAGATTCCGGGAGCTTTTCCCCTGTACTGCATTGCATATTTAAATTGGGACTACAGACGTATTCCGGGAGCTTTCCCCCTGTACTGCATCACATATTTAAATTTGGACTACAGACGTATTCCGGGAGCTTTCCCCCTGTACTGCATTGCATGACAAATTCTGAGTTACGGACTGAGTTCCAGTGATTTTATTATTGAGGATATTTGGATCGAAAGATATATATATATATATATATTGAAAAGTATACCTGAAAAATAATTATCTCCAGGAAAAGTTATGTTTGAAGGACTTCTATTTCGAAAGTATATTTGAACAGTATTTGTCTTGCAGAAAAATGATATTTGAAAGAGCAGTTATTGGGAAAGTATATTTGAACACCACGTATTTTGAAGGGACTATGTTTTAAAGATTCCTCTTTATAAAAATATATAAATATACATTCAGAGAAAGTATGTTTCAAAGAAGATTTCCCTATTCCGAAATGGTTATATCTTTAAAGCTTTCGATATAAACTCACGATTCAAAGGTTTTCACTCGAAGGTTTGACCAGCTTTATTGAGTTTATTGTCTAAGGCCTGATGTGAACTAATTGATGCAGTGCCGAGTTACTAGTGTTTTCATTGTGTTATAATTTTCCGACATTTGGCTTGCATTCTGTCCATCCTTCTTGCGTATTTCTATTATGCTGTTCCGTTGATTTATTTGCTGCACTTCCTTCCGCATTATATTGTCATGTCATTAATTATATCGAACAATCTTTAGATAGATATTATGTTTCAGTCATTTTTCTATTTATGTCTTTTTACTTATTAGACCAGTGGTGTCTTGACTAGTCCTCGTCACTACTTCACCGAGGTTAGTCTTGATACTTACTGGGCACCGCTGTGGTGTGATCATACTACACTTCTGTGCATTTTGTTTTTTCACAGATCCAGGTACTGATTATTAGTAGCTACATGGATCATTGTCGAGGAGACTCAAGGTAAACCTGATGCTGCGTTCGCAGGCCTCGGAGTCACCTTCCTGTTTTAATTCAACTGTACTTACTTATTTCTAGACAGTTGTATTTAGGAGTGGTAGAAATATTTCGTAGAGATTATGGCTTGTATTTACCGGGTTTTGGGAAATTGTAAACTCTGTCAAGATTTCCATATCGAGACTCTGATATTTCCTTTATTATTGTTGTTGTTCTGTGAAATATTAGGCTTACCTAGTCCCTAAGACTAGGTTCCATCACGATACCCAATAGAGGAAAATTTGGGTCGTGACAACTGAGATTAAGCAGTTGAAAATCAAGGCCGCAAAACCAACCGCCGTTTCAAACTAATAAATTGTTCTTTGTTTGAAAATCTAAAATTGGTGCAACTCGAAAGCAACCTTGCAAGAAGCAGGTGCAACCAAAAGAAGGGCTAGAAGGAGCTCTGCAGCAACGAATCCAAAAAGGGAAGTTTCCTCAAAAAATTCTTTCCTGCATTCACTCATTCTATGAAAAAAAAAAGAAGGAGAAAAAGAAGAAAAACGATGTTGAAAATTATTCAAACCTAAAGTAGTATAGGGCTTCCAATCCCTAGCTACACCTTTTCCAACCTAGGATATCCCAGTCCTTAGTCGATGCCAACCTAGGATATCCAAGTCCTTAATTGATGTCCACATAGGGTCCCACTCCCTAGTTGATGCCGGTATAACCCGATGATTCTTCCAACATAGGGTCCCACTCCCTAGTAGTAACCAACATAACCTGGTGATCTTTCCTGACAATGGCATAACCTATTAATCGCTTCATGACACTGGCATAACCCAGTGATCTCCTTTTTCCCGGCAACAACATAACCTGTTGACCTTTCTAGACACCGGCATAACCTGGTGATCTTTCCTGACAATGGCATAACCTATTAATCGCTTCATGACACTGGCATAACCCAGTGATCTCCTTTTTCCCGGCAACAACATAACCTGTTGACCTTTCTAGACACCGGCATAACCTGGTGATCTTTCCTGACAACAACATAACATGTTGATCATTTCCTGACACTGGCATAACCTAGTGATCTCTTTCCCTGGCAACAACAAAACCTGTTGACCTTTCCAGACACCAGCATAACCTGGTGATCTTTTTCTGAAAACAGCATAACCTGTTGATCTTCTCCGGACACTGGCATAACTCAGTGATCTTTTTTCTTGGCAACAACATAACCTGTTGACCTTTCCAGACACCGGCATAACCTGGTGATCTTTTTCTGACAACAACATAACCTGTTGATCTTCTCCTGACACTGGCATAACCCAGTGATGTTTTTTCTTGGCAACATCATAACGTGTTGACCTTTCCATACACCGGCATACATGGTGATCTTTCCTGACAACAACATAACTTGTTGATCGTTTCCTGACACTGGCATAACCCGGTGATCTCTTTTCCCCAAGCAACAACATAACATGTTGACCTTTCCAGACACCTGCATAACCTTGTGATCTTTTCTTGACAACAACATAACCTTTTGATCATTTCCTGACACTGGAATAACCCAGTGATCTCCTTTTTTCCGGCAACAACATAATCTGTTGACCTTTCTAGACACTGGCATAACCTGGTGATCTTTCCTAACAACAACATAACCTGTTGATCATTTTCTGACACTGGCATAACCCAATGATCTCCTTTTTCATGGCAACAACATAATATGTTGACCTTTTTAGACACCGGCATAACCTCGTGATCCTTTTCTGACAATAACATAACATGTTGATCATTCCCTGACACTAGCATAACCCACTGATCTCTTTTCCTCAGGCAACGGCATAACCTGGTGATCTTTTCTTGACGACATCATAACCTGTCGATCTTTTTCAACATAGGGTCTCCAATCCCTAGTTTATTATACCTTTAGGCATAGGGTATCCACCCCTAGTCTACATTTACTCTGGGAACACCATTCCTGACTTTTCATTGCTTTCAATAATAAAGTAGCATAGATTTCGTTACAATAACTCACGAAATTTTCCTAGTGAAAACTGGGGCAGAAAATTTCGTTCGTTTGTTTTGATTTTGCGCAGATTACAATGAATTCGAGACGACCAAAAGAAGACGTCTCAATTAAAAATAAAAGAAAAGAAGAAAGTAAAAGAGAAGATTGAATCCAAAGTGCAGAAGCGGGGAAAACGCGGACTATTCAGGATGAGATTGAAGTTATCTGTTCTATATATCCTGCCTTGATTTGAAAAGCTGAAGAAGATTTAACCAGCACCTACAACGAACAAGCATCAAGATTCAGATCGGAGTCCATATAAAGAAGCAGCCAAGACTCAAGATCAAGCTTCAGAAGACTCGTAGATAGAAATCTTGTAACTCGTATTTGATATGTTTAGTTTAGTCTTTTTTATTTTGATTTTGGTGTAATAAGGAGCTCAGCAAGCAGTAACAGCAACAACAACAGTGAAATCACTGCTTCCCGGTAGTCTCAGCTACCAAAATTTTCAGAACTACACTGACCTGATTCCTTTATAGCCAAGGATATGTAGGCAACCTCCGAAGCAAGGTTCAGTCAAACGTTTTCAAAAACGCTTCCAAATGGAGTGCCAAACGGGCAAAATATGCTCGTAATTGCTCACTGTATCTTTGCCCGAAAACTCTTCATGTTCTCGAGCAAAGAGAGGCAACTATGAGCGCCTAATTTTTTCCCCACATGGAAATTACTCCTAAATTATAACCAAAAAAATAATTTTAGTAAATAAATAGCCTAGCCACACAAGAAATGGAATTGAAATTAAAATTTGAGTTACAGTAGTTAATACTGCAAAAAATTAAAGAAGGGAAAGAAGAGGTTAGATTTTGTTAAAACTAGGCTAAAACACAATTCTTTAAAATAACCCAATTGCCAATTCCTACCCCAAAACCCGCTAGCCCATATTCCTAGCCTACCCATCGGCCCAATATCCCCCCATCTCTAAAATATACCCTAATCCCCTCATTTATATAATTAAGACCTAAAATTAAAAAAGGGACCCCCTCTCTTACCAAAAATAGAAACGACGTCCTCCCCTTCCTCTGGATTTACCCTCTTCACAGGTCTCTCTCTTCAAGGATCAAACAGCCGCCAGACTTCATCAACAGCGACCAGCCACCTATCTCCTTCCCTAGTTTCAGCCCCTCCCTTGTCGGAATCCCTCTAAGATGCCGCACCAAATCAGCCTCACGACCACCCTCACTTATCTTCCCCCTCCAACCACGCCGCCAGCACTGACCGGCGACACTCAGAGTTCCGTGAATGAAGTCTACTTCCATTGCTACTATAAATCCCTCTAAACCTCCATTTTCATTCACCCACATTCATACCCCTAGTCACACAATTCCCACATATCTGAAGCCGATTTGAGAGAAAGAAAAACAAAATTATGAATTAAAAGGTTTGAATTCGAGATCTGAGATGCAAATTTTCGAAATAAAAAGTTATTAAGTTCGAAAGCCGCTGCCGTTTGTTGGAATTGCTTACTGAGCTTTGTCGTCACTGTTTTGCTGGCTTTTATTCGGCTCAACTTAGCTATTTCCTTCGTCTACCACGTAAACACAAAAGCTTTGTAATTATTTGTATTTTAAACTATAGGAAACACAAATTTCTTCACAAACTCTGGATGATATAGCATAATTTTTTCCTAATTTGATCCACAAGGTAATGGCATGTTTGGTGCAAAGAAACCTTTGAGGCATGATTGGTTTGACAATATTGTTTTGATTTCCCTTGTATATATTTGTGTCTATGTGAGGTCAGGATTTTGCTCCATTACTTTTTCCTGTTTCCTTCTGCCAATCATAGAAAATGACAGCACCGTGGTACTGATTTTAAAAAAAAGGGCAAAGGT
The DNA here is from genome assembly GCA_005239495.1 of Nicotiana undulata. Lineage (NCBI taxonomy): Eukaryota > Viridiplantae > Streptophyta > Magnoliopsida > Solanales > Solanaceae > Nicotiana > Nicotiana undulata. The sequence goes on along the minus strand of MDKH01148964.1, from coordinate 19,597 downwards.
CCAAGAATACCCCTTATTATACTATTGGGTTATATATACCTTTATCGTTATACTTTGCGTTTAAACATACCCCTCATTTAAACGGAGGGACACGTGTCAGCGTCATGTTGGTCAATTCTAAATATCTCACAATTAATTAAAAAGACCCATTACTGTACCCGAAAAGTAATTTTCTAAAGCTATTTTTTTTGTAAAAAGTTAAAAACTGAAAAAAAAAGTTAGTTTTTAAAAAAAAAACTGCTTTTAAAAAAACCTGAAAAATATTTTCTAGAACGTTTTTTTGTAAAAACTGAAAAGTAATTTTCTAAAGCAATGTTTTTGTAAAACTGAAAAAAATTAAATGTTTTTTTTTCCACTAAAAACTGGAAAAATCGAAATATTTTTTTCCGGTTTTTAGAAAAATATTGCTTTAAAAAAACAGAAAAATAATTTCTAAAGCAATTTGTTTTTGTAAAAACTAAAAAAAAAACTGAAAAGCAATTTCTAAAGCAATGTTTTTGCAAAAACTGAAGAAACAAATATTTTCTTTTTTTCAATTTTTAGTTAAAAAAAATTCAGCTTTTTCCAGTTTTTACAAGCTTTAGAAAGTTGTTTTTCAGTTTTTACAAAAACATTGTTTTAGAAGATATTTTTCAGTTTTCTTAAAGCTGGAATTTTTTTTTTCGTTTTTTCAGTTTTAGTAAAGATAAATTCAGTTTTTACAACAAAAAAAAAATGCTTTAGAAAATTGCTTTTCGGGTATGGATAATGGGTCTTTTTAATTAATTAGGAGATATTTAGAATTGACCAACATGTCGATGTCACGTGTCTCTCCGTTTAAATGAAGTATATTTGAACCCAAAGTATGACGGTAGGGGTATAGATAACCCAATAGTATAACGGAAATATTTTAAGACCATTTTCTCAAGTATATGGATATATTTGGACCTTTGCCGTAAAAAAATATTACCTCTCTATAACACTTAAGGCTGACAATGGGGTAAGTGTTGTGGGATGCCTTGTAATAATCGTCAAGTATCTACATCAGTAATCTGATGCTCTAGCATGTATACACCTACCACTAGTTCGTACGCATAGAAATGTTGACAAGTTACGTATAGATCACTTCTTTTCACGTTTTCCATGAGTGGTTGGTTGCTTCAAATTTAATGTTTCCAATTGTCTATATTTTACCACAAGGATAGTATGGGCGTCTTATTTCCCGGGTTTTGGTTATGGGAAAGTTACAACTTGCTATTTTTCTGATGGAAATTTATTTGTTATGGGAAAGTTACAACTTGCTATTTTTCTGATGGAAATTTCTAAATAAGAATCTTGCTTTTTATTTTTATTTTTATAGGTGATCCTGCTATTGATTTATGTTTGATATGTGTTGGTATTGTCTACAATTCCTTATCAGTTCTTTATTTCCTTGTAAACCAAATGCAGATGAGATATTACTGAGCTTTTTGTTGTCTTTTCCTTGTTAGGGATCTAGGCACATTTAAGGTCTTTTCCTTGTTAGGGATCAAAATTGTGTATACGCACAAATAAAGATTAAAATGAACACTCGTAGAGACACATTTAGGAACGAATTTCTAAAATTATCGGAATTGCGTACATGTTCGCGTGACGTGATTTTGATTTCTTTTGACAATCAAAACAAAATATGCGCTTGCGCAATTTTAGTCACTTCTTTTAAATGAATTCAGCGTCGATAATTATGTACACGTTCGCGTGACATGATTTTTTAACACATCTCTATCTCGACGGGTTTTACGCACACGTGACCCGTCTTAAAAATAACTCTTTGAATACAAAAGAATAATAAAAGCGGTAAAAATATAAAAATGCACTTAGGTATAAAAGCAGTAATTAAACAATTTAGGCCAAGCTTAATCATTAAGCGACCGTGCTAGAACCACAGAACTTGGGAGTGCCTAACACCTTCTCCCAGGTTAACAGAATTCTTTACCTGGATTTCTGGTTCGCAGACAATTTAAACAGAGTCAAAATTCCTCTGTTTGGGATTTTTAAATAAATAAATGGTATCCCGAAACACCGTAAAAAATTCGGGTGGCGACTCTGAAAACTAATAAAATAAATCCCAAAATCGAATAATGTCACTTAAAGTGGAAAAACTCCCTTATTACCCTTACCAGTAAAAAATGATATATGACAAATGTATGTCATTCGCTTGGGGTGATGGAAAGCGATGTGGTCGTTCCATGCCTTTCGCGGAATTTCTTGCTGGTACTGGCCCTTTTGGAGATGTTCTAAGAGCCACAATTGTAGTAACAGGTTGCAACCATCGAAGTGCTTAGCTCCTCTTTGACAGCGTTCTAAGGCTCGATAAATGTCCGAGATGATCATAGGGACGATGCTAAAGGCTTGCCCATCAATCTCCTCCATCAAAGTCTTGGTTACCATAGCTAACCTTGTGTGAATCCTTTCTTTCTTTGTTGGAAATACGATGAACCCCAGAGAGCAAACAATGAACAAAAATACCCTACAGTGAATATGTCCCAAAGATGTAATGGCAAATTCGTCATGGTAGGTACGATATGATTTGTTGTGACCGTATCTTTCATATAAGTACTCAAAAGGTATGTATGACTCATTCAGACATTCTAACTTAGCATTCTTCTTTAGACCCATCATTTTCAAAAAGCCTTTGCATGTGCGGTTCTCAGGCACCAATAACCCAGGGGTTTCCCAGACTAACCCCGCCAGTCCTCCTATTTCCTCTAGCAACGGTGCCATCCCAATGTCCCCAAAGCGGAAGACGACTCTTTCTCTATCCCAGAATAAAGTGGCAGCCTCGATCAACATGCTGTTGGATTGGATGTCTAGAAGAGATGGTAAATTTCCCAGGTACTTCTTGACATGTTTCTTATCGCTGGAGTGAAGATCCTCCCACCAGTTCAAGAGCTTTGGGTGGATATTGCTAAACATGCCGAATCTAGGGACTTCGTGCCTCATATTTCTGCAAGACAAACACAGTTAGGCCCTCACCCCCACCAGAATCGATTATTTAACATTTATGATTAGCATACAAGCATTTAGTTCCCCAAATAAATGCAAAGAACGTGATGATGTTCGTTGGGATTATGAAAACCCGATGGACTTTGGACAAGGCCGTCTTAAAGGCTATTGTGCGGACAACACATTTACCCAGCTAGGTTTTACCATGATGCATGTACAATATAACAGAGTAGGGTTTCTATAAGGTTTTAGACTGGTACCCTTGAGCGGACAACTCAAGGGGGAAGGCACGGAATTGTCGACTGCACCGCTGATCGACTAGTTTTACCGCAAATAAGCCTTTCCAAATTTAGGGGTGATATAAAGTAGGAAGAGCGCAACCACTCATCAAGTGTTGCTATAGGATTTGTATTGGCACGAGTGGAATATGATGTTGAGCATGATTATGCAACAATAGAATAAGCAATAAAGGCATGTAGTCATGTATTTGCACATTGTGAAAGCAGTAAATACAACAACTATAATTTAAAAGTGATTACAAAGGAAAACAAGGAAACATGTCAGTTTTGCCTTTGAGAAATACTTGAACGAAATAAACAATTAATTTCACATAAGTGGGAAAGAGAAGAGGTGAAAATATTAACAAAGTAAGGGTACAAGATTCACAAAGTAGTTTGAAGTGGTAAAAGCTTAGAAATCCCCAGCAGGGTCGCCATGCTGTCGTGCCGCCTTTTTCCTTATCCTTTCGGATCGGTCAGGGTTTTTGACATTATTGGGACAACTCGTTTCCTTTTGGGAAAGGGGTATGTAAGGAATTGAATATTCGCCACCTAACGAATTACGGTGCGTTAGGGAACCTACTAAGGGTTATTTACAATCACATATTTGGATAACCAGAGATAGGGTAAGGGCTTGAAATTACTCCAAGGGGAAGGTGTTTGTAACGACCTGGTCGGTCGTTACGTAGAATATGCATTATATTTACTTTTATTGCCTTGTCATAGGTTGTTTATACTGTTTATGATGTGTTAGAGTTGGTAGGCTCGGAATCGGAATGGTTGTAATGAGAATTTAGTCATTTAGTCTTTTTAAATAGCCTTAAAGTGGGAAAAGTCAACTGAGAGTTGACTTATTGGTAAACGACCTCGGAATGTGGATTTTATGGCTTGTATAGCTTCGTTAGGTGATTTGGGACTTAGGAGTGTGTTCAAAATATTTTTGTGATGTCCAGTGTAGAATTAGTCTTGAATTGGCGAAAGTTAGTTTTTGACGATTTTTGGTCGGTAGTGGAAAATAGGCTATCGGGGTCGGAATGGAATTTCGACAGTTGAAACAGGGTCGAAATGTCATTTTGGATATGTCTGCAAAATTTCAGGTCAATCGAAGTTATTTTGGATAGTTTCAGCATCGTTGGTGGATTTTAGAAATTTCAAAGCTCTTAGGCTTGAATCCTATGTGATTTTGGTGTTTTGATGTTAGTTTTGGTGTTCCGAGGGTGCAATTAAGTTTGAATGATCATTTATGATTTGTTGGTATAATTGGTTGGGGTCCCGAGGGGCTCGGGATTGATTTCGGATGGTTAACGGGCACTTTTGGACTTAGGAGAAATGCTGGTTTTCTGGTGTCAGTGCAACAAGAATTTGTTCATCGCTATCGCGTAAGGTTAAAGGAAGCCAGGGGGAATTTGTTCATCGCGATCGCAGGAGTGGGGGTGCGATCGCGCAAGGCGAGTGGCTTAAGCAGTGCGATCGCCTGGCCATGTTCACGATCACGTAGGGATAGTGAGGCGCGTGTGGGGGCAGGACAGCTGTGCTACGCGACCGCATGAGTAGGATCGCGATCGCGTAGTGTTGAGGTGTAATGAATTGCGATCGCATAGGGTCAAAAAGTGAGGCTTGGAAATTGTTCTTTGCAATCGCGACCTTATGTCCGCGATCGCAGTGCATAAATAACTGGGCAATATAAAAAATAAACCCTCCGCGACCATTAACCCTTTTACACCATTTTTGAATGGGAAAAGAGCTTGGAGGCGGTTTGAAGAGGGAAAATTATTGTTCTTCATAGAGGTAAGTATTTTGGACCTTAAAACTCGATTGTAGGTGATTAAGGAACATAATCTCAGTGTTTAATTCATGAAAATTAGTAGAAAAAGATGGGGTTAGGGCTTGAGATTATGAGACCTTTAGGGATTGATTTGAGGGGTCAAACGAACTCGGATATTAGCGTTCTTTATATGTACGGACTCGTGATATGATGAAGAACATTTTGGTATAAAATTTGTCGAGTTCCGAGACGCAGGCCCGGGGTCGGGTTTTGACCAATTTCAGGTTTTGAGCTAAAATTTGTATTTTTCAATTGGAATTCATTCCTTAAGCATAATTTGATGATAAAGGTCTGATCTTTATAGATTTGGAGCGCTCGGAGGTTGATACGAGTGGAAAGCGGGTCGCAGAGTAGCTTTTCGGGCTAGTTTGAGGTAAGTAATGTCTTTAAATCCTGTCCTGAGGGTATGAAACCCTGGGCTTTACATCCTTTCACGGATTTTGGAATGCAAAGATTGGAACTTTGGAGATATATTTCTTTTTAGGCAACTATTGAGTTGAGAAACCGATTTTAAAGCCTATGTTTAATAGTATTGATATATATTTGATATAATTTGGGCTGTAAGCCATGTTTGGGGCCCAGTTCCGATATGTTTACCCCTTGGGGGCTGTTTTTACTATTTTCCTCACTTGATATGTTATGATTTTCACTCAATCTTTTCTTGATAATTGTTTTGACACTCAGAGTATTTTGATACTATTTATTGAAAATAAAACACTGGTTTTGGGCCGAGAACCCGATATATTTATGGCCTGAAGGGCATGTTGAGAGTGTGTGACTGAGTGAGGCTGCGGGCCATTATTGTGAGGATGTTGTGATATGAGAGAGGCCGAGGGCCAATATTTTGAGTGATTTATTCCATGATGTGGCTTGTTATAGCGCTTGGGCTGTAGGAGCCCCTCCGGAGTCTGTACACACCCCCAGTGAGCGCAAATACCTAATGAGTGATGTTGCCCGCGGGGCTGATACTGAGTGATTGTGAGGTTGCCTGATGGGCTGATACTGAGTGATTGTGAGGTTGCCTGATGGGCTGATACTGAGTGATTCTGAGGTGCTGAGGGAAAATTGTTATGAGAAATGATTATAGCCCGAGGGGCAGATTTATGAGAATTTTTACTGAGTTTTTGACTACGATTCACTTTGTTTTTCAAACTGACTTTTTTTACTGAGAGTTTTAATGAGATATAATGAAATTATACTTATTTCAAAGGATTTCTGGAAATTGTTTTCGAACTTATGTATTTGGTGAATACTTTATGGTGACTTGGTGTTTTTACTGTTTTTGTGAATTGGTGTATCTGTGCTATGTGTTTCGTATTTCTTAGACTGTGATTTATTTTCATTACTACTGAGTTGGCGTACACATCATTACTCCATGTCCCTCTGTGCACAGATCCAGGTACCGGCTCGGAGCAGTAGCTGTCTCTGTTCGTTAGCAGCAGTTTTATGGGATTTCGAGGTAGTTGTCCAGCGCCCACAACTTCTCATTTCACTTCCTTATTTAGCTTTAGCATTTCATTCCTAGACTTTATTCAAGACATTAGTAGAGTTAGTTTTATTTCGTAGATGCTCGTGCCCATGTTGACTCCAATCTTGGGAGGTTTTGTTTAGAGTTATTTAGACTATTATGGGGCGCTAAGACTTAAAGAAATTATTTTATACTATGTCTGCTGTTTATTATTGAATTGTGAATTACCATAACGGAAACAATGCGTAGTAATGTGATGGTTGGCTAGCCTAGTTCCACGATAGGCTCCATCACGACCTGTTAGGATTTGGGGTCGTGACAAGTTGGTATCAGAGGTCTAGGTTGCATAGGACTCAACGGTCATGAGAAGGTTTAGTAAAGTCTTGCGGATTGGTACAGAGATGTCTGTACTTATCTTTGATAGGCTGCAGAACTCTTAGGAAACATCTCTATTTTTCTTGAACTCTTTCGTGCCAATCTATTGATTCTTGAAATCTAAACTTACGTTGTTTCATTCTCTAACATATGGTGAGGACACGTAATACCAATCAGGCTGACAAGACACCAGCCAGACCCACAAGGGGTCGGGGCCGTGGTAGAGGTAGGGAACCAGCCCGCGCAGCAGCCGGGACAGTACCCCAGGATCCCCTTATCGTTCAGGATCAGGTTCCCAACGATAGTGCTCCAGCGGAACAGGCTCAAACACCGGCAGTGCCTATGTTATTCCGGGTCTTCAGGAGACGCTGGCTCAGATATTGATGGTGTGTTCCAATTTAGCTCAGGCAGTTGCTATGTCCACTACTGCCACTACAGCTCAGGCTGGGGGAGGTAATTAGACTCCAGCTGCCCGGACACCTGAGCAGGCTGTACGGGGTATTCAGACACCGGGAGCAGCCGCAGCTCAGCCGGTTGCCCCAGTTCAGGACTATGTGGTTCCAGCTATGTCCGAGGATGAGCAGCGTAGGCTGGAGAGGTTCAGCATGCTTAAGCCTCCGACTTTCAGCGGCATAGAGGGTGAAGATGCCTAAGGTTTTTTGGATAAATGCTAGAGGATATTGCGTACTGCGGGTATTTTGGAGACTAGTGGGGTCTCATTTGCTACATTTCAGTTTGCGGGTGCTGCTTTCACTTGGTGGGAGGCATTCGAGAGGCGTAGGCCGGTTGGTTCAGCACCACTCACATGGTAGCAGTTCTCCACGATCTTTTTGGAGAAGTATGTTCCTCAGTCCCACAGAGAGGAGCAGCGCAGACAGTTTGAGCAGTTGCACCAAGAAGAGTTGTCAGTTGCTCAGTACGAGATAAGGTTTTTCGAGTTGGCTAGACATGCTTTTGAGTTTGTCCCTACTGATAGGGAGAGGATTAGGAGGTTTGTAGATGGTATTACTTATCAGCTTCGGGTCTTGATGACCAGAGAGAGAGTGTTTGGAGCTACATTTGAGCAGGTAGTTGACATTGCTCGGGACATTGAGTCGGTTCGTAGGCAGGAGCGTGAGGAGAGGGAGGTCAAGAGGCCTCGGGGATCAAGTAGCTTCAGTGGTGCCCCTTCTAGAGGGCAGTTTCAGCACAGCAGAGGTCGTCCATTTAGACCTGCACAGCCAGTTCGCCCAGCTTACAGTGGTGTATCTTCGGGGCAGGGTCCTCGTAGTTCTCATCAGGGACGTTCATCTTTTAGTGCCCTTCCATCTCAGAGCTCCACTCGAGCATCATCTTATTAGGGTTCTTCTATGCATGGTTCGTCTGGTGGTTATCATGGTGGCAGGGGTTCTCGTTAGTTTTCATCTCCAGCTCCAGGTAGTTGTTATGAGTGTGGAGAGTTCGGACATGAGTGGAGGCAGTGTCCCCGTCGTCTTAGTAGTTCATCTTAGCAGAGGGTTCAGCCCTCGGCTCCATCTCCAGTCACTTAACCACCTACCTAGACAGCCAGGGGTGGTGGTCAGGTAGCTAGAGGCCGCCCTAGAGGGGGAGGTCGAGCAGGTGGAGGCCAGCCATGTATTTATGCATTTCCGGTTAGGCCTCATGCTATGGCCTCAGATGCGGTGATTACATGTACTATTTCAGTTTGTCACACTGATGCTTTGGCTTTATTTGACCCTGGTTCCACATACTCTTATGTCTCATCCTATTTTGCTCATTTTCTGAATATGCCCCGTGAGTCTTTAGTTACGTCTATTCATGTTTTAACTTCGGTGGCCGATACTGTTGTTGTGGACCGTGTGTATCGGTTGTGTCTTATATCTATTGGGGTTCTGGAGACCCGAGTGTACTTGATGTTACTTAGTATGGTTGACTTTGATGTGATTCTGGGCATGGATTGGTTATCCCTATGTCATGCTATCCTTGATTGTCACGCTAAGACCATGACCCTAGCTATGCCCGGAGTTTTGAGAGTTGAGTGGAAATGGTCTATAGAGAATGTGCCTAGCAAAGTGATTTCTTATTTGAAAGCTCAGCGTATGGTTGAGAAAGGGTGTGAGTCTTATCTTGCGTTTGTGAGGGATTTTGGTAGTGAGACTCCTTCTGTCGATTTTGTTCCTGTAGTTAGTGACTTTCCGGATGTATTTTTTACAGACCTGCCAGGCATGACACCTGACCGGGATATTGATTTTGGTATTGACTTCGCGCCAGACATCCAACCTATCTTTATTCCACCTTACAGCATGGCACCAGCGGAGTTGAAAGAATTGAAAGAGCAGCTTCAGGAACTCTTAGATAAGGGGTTCATTCGGCCCAGTGTGTCACCTTGGGGTGCACCGGTGTTGTTTGTGAAAAAGAAAGATGGCTCAATGCGCATGTGTATTGACTATAGGTAACTGAATAAGGTTACGGTGAAGAACCGTTATCCTTTGCCTCATATTGATGACTTATTTGATCAGCTTCAGGGAGCTAAGGTGTTCTTCAAGATCGACTTGAGGTCGGGGTATCATCAGTTGAAGATTCGGGATTCTGACATTCTGAAGACTACTTTCAGGACCAGATATGGTCATTATGAGTTTATGGTTATGTTATTTGGGCTGACCAACATCCCAGCCGCGTTCATGCAATTGTTGAACAGTGTGTTTTAGCCTTACCTTGATTCGTTCGTCATTGTGTTCATTGATGACAACCTGGTTTATTCTCGTAGCCAGAACGAGCATGCTCACCACTTGAGGATTGTGTTATAGAGATTGAGGGAGGAGAAGCTTTATGCAAAATTCTCCAAGTGTGAGTTTTGTCTTGGTTCAGTAGCTTTCTTGGGGCACGTGGTGTCTAGTGAGGGTATTCAGGTTGATCCGAAGAAGATTGAGGCGGTGCATAGTTGGCCTAGACCGTCCTCAGCTACAGACATTAGGAGTTTCCTTGGTTTGGAAGGTTATTACCGTCGCTTTGTAGAAGGGTTCTCATCTATTGCTTCACCATTGACCAGATTGACCCAGAAGGGTGCTCTATTCAGATGGTCTGATGAGTGTGAGGAGAGCTTTCAGAAGCTCAAGTCAGCATTGACCACAACTCTGGTTTTGGTTTTGCCTACTGGATCGGGTTCTTATACACTCTATTGTGATGCTTCTAGAGTTGGTTTGGGAGCGGTATTGATGCAGGACGGTAGGGTGATTGCCTATGCGTCGAGACAGTTGAAGGTGCACGAGAAGAATTATCCAGTGCACGATCTTGAGTTAGCTGCCATTGTTCATGCCTTAAAGACTTGGCGCCATTATTTGTATGGAGTACAACGTGAGATTTTCACTAATCATCGTAGTTTGCAGTATCTGTTGAGGCAGAAAGACTTGAATTTGCATCAGAGGAGATGGTTAGAGCTTCTCAAGGATTACGACCTCACTATTTTGTATCATCCGAGGAAGTCCAATGTAGTGGCCGATGCTTTGAGTCACAGAGTCGAGAGTTTTGGGAGTCTAGCTTACCTTTCAGTAGCAGAGCGACCTTTAGCACTTGATGTTCAAGATTTAGTGGGTTAGTTGGTGAGATTGGATTTTTCAGACCCTCTGCGGGTATTAGCTAGCATGGCTTCCCGGTCTTCTCTTTATGATCAGATTAGAGCTCGGCAGTATGATGACCCGCATTTGTTAGTACTTCAGGATAGGGTCCGTCAGGATGATGCCAGGGATATGACTATTGGTGATGACGGTGTTATGAGAATGCAGGGTCGTATTTGCGTGCCCAATGTGGATGGGCTTCGAGGGATGATATTAGAAGAGGCCCACAGCTCGCAGTATTCCATCCATCCGGGTTCCGTGAAGATGTATAAGGACTTGAGACAGCAGTATTGTGGAGGCGGATGAAGAGAAATATTGTTGAGTATGTAGCACACTGTCTCAACTGCCAGCAAGTCAAGTATGAGCACCAGAGACCAGGTGGATTACTTCAGAGGTTGGATATTCCAGAGTGGAAGTGGGAGCGGATCACTATGGAATTTGTAGTTGGGCTTCCACGTACTTCGAAGGGTTTTGATGCTATTTGGGTCATTGTGGATTGGTTGACCAAGTTTGTGCACTTTATTCCGGTCAGTACTACTTATACTTCGGAGAGGTTAGCTGGAATCTACATCATGGAGATTGTCCGATTGCATGGAGTTCCAGTTTCTATCACTTCTGACAGACGTACTCAGTTCACATCTCAGTATTGGAGGGTCGTACAGAGAGGTAAGGGTACTCAGGTAGAGTTGAGCACTGCATTTCATCCTCGGACAGACGGGCAGTCGGAGCGGACTATTCAGATTTTGGATGACATGTTGCGTGCCTGTGTGATTGACTTTAGTGGTTCATGGGATCAATTTCTGCCACTTGCAGAGTTTGCATATAATAACAACTACCAGTCCAGTAATCAGATGGCCCCGTACGAGGCTTTATATGGTAGGAGGTGTAGATCTCCGGCTGGTTGGTTCGAGCCCGGTGAGGCTAGGCTATTGGGCACATATTTGATTCAGGATGCGTTAGAGAAGGTGAAGTTGATTCAGGAGCGACTTCGCAAGGCGCAGTCTAGGTAGAAAAGTTATGCGGACCGGAAGGTCCGGGATGTGTCATTGATGGAAGGTGATAAGGTACTGTTGAAGGTATCACCCATGAAGGGTGTTATGAGGTTTGGAAAGAGGGGCAAGCTGACTCCTCGGTTTATTAGTCCCTTTGAGGTACTTCAGAAGGTTGGAGATGTGGCTTATAGACTTGACTTGCCACCTAGCTTGTCGAGTGTTCATCCGGTATTTCATGTGTCGATGCTCCGGAAATATGTTGGTGACCCGCCTCATGTTTTAGACTTCAGCACAGTTCAGCTTGAGGGTGACATGTCATATGAGGTAGAGCCAGTAGCAATTTTGGATCGCCAGGTCAGAAAGTTGAGGTCCAAGAATATAGCTTCAGTGAAGGTACAGTGGAGAGGTCAGCCAGTGGAGGAGGCTACTTGGGAGAGCGAGCGGGAGATGCAGAGCAGATATCCTCACTTGTTTTAGACTCCAGGTATGTTTCTAGACCCGTTCGAGGACGAACGTTTGTTTAAGAGAGGAAAATGTAACAATCTGGTCGGTCGTTACGTAGAATCTGCATTATATTTACTGTTATTACCCTGTCATAGGTTGGTTATACTGTTTATGATGTGTTAGAGTTGGTAGGCTCGGAATCGGAATGGTTGTAGTGAGAATTTAGTCATTTAGTCTTTTTAAATAGCCTTAAAGTGGGAATCGTCAACTGAGAGTTGACTTATTGGTAAACGACCTCGGAATGTGGATTTTATGGCTCAAATAGCTTCTTTAGGTGATTTGGGACTTAGGAGTGTGTTCAGAATATTTTTGTGATGTCCGGTGTAGGATTAGGCTTTAATTGGCAAAAGTTAGTTTCTGCGATTTCCGGTTGGCAGTGGAAAATAGGCTATCGGGGTCGGAATGGAATTTCGATAATTGGAACAGGTTCGAAATGTCATTTTGGATATGTCTGCAAAATTTCAGGTCAATCGGAGTTGTTTTGGATAGTTTCGGCATCGTTGGTGGAGTTTAGAAATTTCAAAGTTCTTAAGCTTGAATCTGATGTGATTTTGGTGTTTTGATGTTAGTTTTGGTATTCCGAGGGTGCAATTAAGTTTGAATTATCATTTATGATGTGTTGGTATAATTGGTTGGGGTCCCGAGGGGCTCGGGATTGATTTTGGATGGTTAACAGGCACTTATGAACTTAGGAGAAATGCTGGTTTTGTGGTGTCAGTGCAACAGCAATTTGTTCATCGCGATCGCGAGGAACTGTCTGCGATCGCGTAAAGTTAAAGGAGGCAAGGGGGAATTTGTGCATTGCGATCGCAGGAGTGTGGGTGCGATCGCGTAACGCGAATGGCTTAAGCAGTGCGATCGCGTGGCCATGTTCGCCATCGCGTAGGAATAGTGAGGCACGTGTGGGGGCAAGACAGTTGTGCTAAGCGACCGCGTGAGTAGGATCGCGATCATTTAGTGTTGAGGCGTAATGAATCGCGATCGCAGGTTACTCTTCGCGATCGCATAGGGTCAAAAGTGAGGCTGGGAAATTGCTCTTCGCGATCGCGACCTTATGTCCGCGATCGCAGTGCATAAATAACTGGGCAATATAAAAAATAAACCATCCGCGACCATTAACCCTTTTACACTATTTTTGAACGGGAAAAGAGCTTGGAGGTGATTTTGAAGAGGGAAAATCAGTGTTCTTCATAGAGGTAAGTAGTTTGGACCTTAAAACTCGATTATAGGTGATTAAGGAACATAATCTCAGTGTTTAATTTATGAAAATCAGTAGAAAAAGGTGGGGTTAGGGCTTGAGATTATGAGACCTTTAGGGATTGATTTGAGGGGTCAAATGAACTCCGATTTTAGCGTTATTTATATGTACGGACTTGTGAGATAATGAAGAACATTTTGGTATAACATTTGTCAAGTTCTGAGACGTAGGACCGGGGGTCGGGTTTTGAGCTAAAATTGGTATTTTTCAACTGGAATTCATTCCTTAAGCATAATTTGATGATAAAGGTATGATCTTTATAGATTTGGAGCGCTCAGAGGTTGATACAAGAGGCAAGCGGGTCGCAGAGTAGCTTTTCGGGCTAGTTTGAGGTAAGTAATGTCTTTAAATCCTGTCCTGAGGGTATGAAACCCCAGACTTTACATCCTTTCACGGATTTTGGAATGCAAAGATTGAAACTTTGGAGATATATTCCTTTTTAGGCAACTATTGAGTTGCGAAACCGATTTTAAAGCCTATGCTTAATAGTATTGATATATATGTGATATAATTTGGTTATGTTTGGGGCCTAGTGCCGATCTTTTTACCCCTTGGGGGCTGTTTTTACTATTTTTCTCACTTGATATGTTATGATTTTCACTCAGTCTTTTCTTGATAATTGTTTTGACACTCAGAGTATTTTGATACAATTTATTGAAAATGAAACACTGTTTTTGGGTCGAGAACCTGGTATATTCATGGCCTGAAGGGCATATTGAGAGTGTCTGACTGCGTGAGGCTGCGGGCTATTATTGTGAGGATATTGTGATATGAGAGAGGTTGCAGGACAATATTTTGTGTGATTTATGCCATGCTGTGGCGTGTTATAGCGCTTGGGCTGTAGGAGCCCCTCCGGAGTCTGTACACACCCCCAGTGAGCGCAGGTGCCTAATGAGTGATGTTGCCCGCGGGGCTGATATTGAGTGACTATGAGGTTGTCTGATGGGATGATATTGAGTGACTGTGAGGTTGCCTGATGGGATGATACTGAGGGGAAATTGTTACGAGAAATGATTATGGCCCGAGGTGTAGATTTATGATGATTTTACTGAGTTTTTGAACTATGATTCACTTCGTTTTTCAAACCGATTTTTACTGAGAGTTTTACTGAGATATATATTGAAATTATACTTGTTTCAAAGGATTTTTGGAAAACGGTTTTCGAACTTATGAATTTGATGAATACTTTGTGGTGACTTGGTGTTTTACTGTTTTTTGTGAATTGGTGTATCTGTGTTGTGTGTTTCGTATTTCTCAGATTGTGATTTATTTTCATTACTATTGAGTTGGCGTACTCATCATTACTCCCTGTGCCTTTGTGCACAGATCCAGGTACCGGCTCGGAGCAGTAGCTGTCTCTGTTCGTTAGTAGCAGTTTTACGGGATTTCGAGGTAGGTGTCCAGCGTCGACAGCTTTTCCATTTCCTTTCCTTATTTAGCTTTAGCATTTCATTGCTAGACTTTATTCAAGACATTAGTAGAGTTAGTTTTATTTCGTAGATGCTCGTGACCATGTTGACTCCAGTCTTGGGAGGTTTTGTTTAGAGTTGTTTAGACTATTATTGGTGCGCTATGACTTAAAAAAATTATTTTATGCTATGTTTGCTGTTTATTATTTAATTGTGAATTACTATAACGGAACAAATGCGTAGTAATGTGATGGTTGGCTAGCCTAGCTCCACGATAGGCGCCATCACAACCTGTTAGGATTTGGGGTCGTGACAGTGTTAGGCACCCCTCAGAGTCCACAACTGTGGTTCCCGGCCAAACAACTTTGTGAATTTAGCAAGTAGCAAATAAGCAATTAAAGTTTAAACAAGTAAAGGGTTTTGAAAGATTCGTAGTCTAAGCACACATGTGTAACAAAGTTTTGAAAAGATTTAAAATCTAAGAATATATGTAAAGGATAGGGGAGTCCTAGGTTATTTATCCTATAGGATCACATAAGTACAATGCCCAGTAATCACTCCTCAGAGAGGGGCTACACATGGCATTAGCGCACCGATCATCATATCCATATCTACCCTTTCCCACCCCTTAGCGATTATTAGAGCGAGTGTTATTTAGCGACCTCTATGCGTGTTGTTACCCGTCCCTTCTTAATGTTCCTTGAGGAGTTTAGGACCTCTATCTATGGGCAGTTCTAGACATACTCCCTAAGATTTAAAAGGAGAAAATACTAAGGCGACAAGCAAGAACAAGTAGGGCTATAGAAAATAAAGGCAGGAAAGAGCAAATAAGAGGCTCAGGTTTACCTCCACAGATAATGCATGTAAACAGCACGACTCAAACACAAATAAGGGCAGTATTGTTAAACAGGATCCAAAGACATGATGTCTAGGTGAGTATCAGAACACAAGAGATATGCAGCTTTATTTTATAACTCAGAAGCAGGGGCCCTAATCAGTTTGCCTACTGATTTTAAGCATGTTAACCATTAAGCAATAAACACAAAGAAACAATTTCCAGCTTTATAAGAAATTTGATTACCTAAGGCTTGCCTAGGTGTGTGATAATGCACAATTATTACCAGAACTATTAAAACAGTATAGCAGTTCTTTTACCTAAAGCATGTTGTTCTAAGTCCTAAAGCATGTTGTTCTAAGTTTTACAAGATACAGGACTATTACCAATTTGTTTAAAACAAGGTGAGATTGTTTGTATCCCTTTTCATGCATCGGCAGTTTAACTAGGTGTAATTGAGCGAGTATGAACGAGATCCTAAACATGATATCTAATATGCACATATAAGGCACAAAATGATTTGTATGTAGAATTCCTAAAGCAGGATTTCTAAATGTACAACATGATTGCAGAATTTCCTAAAGCGGGATTTCTAAATGCATAGAAGGTTATATCATGATTTCAAGTGTGCAGGAGCAGCAGTTTTGTTTTTATGTCATTTACCTTAGTAACATGATTTTTAAGTGATAACAAGAATGTCAAAATGAGATGCTGAAACAGTATGCATGAAACCTAAGAGCATGGTATCTAATGCATGATATGCTTTGCATGTATTGGTCCTAAACATGAATTCTAATGAACATACTGAAAATTGTAAACCTAAAGCATGGTTTCTACCCTTTGATGTTTGTAACATGTATAGATACCCTCCCATTTTCACTATCCATCCCCAATATTCGTTTACAATAATTATTACAAACCAATATTGCATGAATTACATAAGTAGATAAGGAAAAATAAGAGTTACATTATAGGGAGCCTTCAAATAGGCCCAGATTTCCAGAATCTCAAATGCCAAATGGTGTTTCACATCCTTTCTCATAATCCGGGTGTGTTAGATTTCCCTAAGGACCTCAAGGGATCCCGAGCAGTGCTCACACCCAGATTCCATAACCATAGCTGAGTAAGTGCAGTGTGGAAGGGCCAGTTCTAATGCATCAGAGTTCATAGGGATCCCTAAGCAGTCACACATTAGAAGGGGCAGAACTTAAGGATCTAAGAGCAGAGGGAGAGTGCTTGACATAGTTTTGAAAAAAAAAAAGATTTCAAGTAGGAAAACGGTTTGAAAAGAGACTTGCTTGAAATAGTTTTGTAAAACAACAGAGGGAGTTTATTTAATAAGGCAGTTTTGAAAAGAGTAAGGTAATCAACAAACAACAACCAAACACAGAACCAGAAAAGGTTCAGCAACACCCAAAGAACACAGAACCAAGATAGGTTCAGCAATACCAAACCTTCACACAGGGGTAATAGGGGATTGGGGACAGGTATAGAGCACATAAGGGTAAACACATAGTAGGCAGAGGTGCACACATAATCAGAAATATCCTATGGGGTTCAAGGGATCAGGGTACAACATGAATTTCAGACTTAACAAAGAACCAATTAACATAAGGTACAAATTGTTTTGCCACAGAAAAGTTCATGCCAATAATCAGAGAAACATAAGTAAAGCAGAATCATATTGAGGTATACTAAAAGGGGAATAAAATTTCATAAGCATGCCGAGTCTAAGGGAGGGGAGTACATAATATGTTGATAATGTAAACATATCAACTACAGGTTTCACAGCAATACCATAAGTAAAAGCAGACTAGAAACAGAATGAATTGAAGTAATAAAAGGAACATATTGTTTTTGGAACTTAAATTGAAATCAAGACATACCAATATAGAAGTGAGCAATCACAGAGTGAAGAACCAAAGAGTTAATCAACCCTGGCTTACAGCCGGCTGATGATACGCTCAATTTACACCTTAAAATAGGGTAAGCGATCGTTGTCAAATATAGTAACCCAACAAGGTTGGGTTCGAATCTCACAGAGAACAATATGAGGGCGATTAGGAATGCTAGAGAGTTATCACTTATCGCGCAATGCCAAACAAATAAGAATTTTGGGTTTTGTAAAGTGTTTATAACTAATGTGACAATATAAACTAACCTAGAAAGAGAGTAAAATGATCAATGGCAACAAGAATGAATGCATCAGGTATTACACTCAAGTAACGATCCAATGTATTTCACGATTTTACAAATATGAGTGAGTTATGTTAATTAGCCACGGATAATATTTCTTAATTAGCTTTTCCCAAAGACTAACAAGACTTACTAAATGATTATTCCTAACTCAATTAGGAGATTAAGCACTTCCGGGTTTGAGCTACAAGTAGTTCAATCCTATCCCTAGGTAGAATCTATAAAATGAGGGTTAAATCCTCAAGTTCTTGTTAATTAATCTTTCCCAACCCCAAATAATCTTTTCCAAAACTAATTCGGAGTTAATGGGCGAGTCCTAGGGTTAGCTAATCCCTTTGGAAACATTAAAGAACAAGAATAATTAAAATAACAAACACCCACTTCATAAATATATTAATATCATTCAATACATAAGCACAACAAGGTATTTAATCCACACTTTAAATATGAATATTCCCATAAACAAGATTCAAGTGTTGGAAAAATACTACACACTTAGATATTCAATACAAAATAAGGAAATGAAGAAATAAACATAAATGGGTAAGAAATCCTTAACCACAATGGTGAAATCTTCAAGACCCAAATGTGTGTGCAAAGCCCTAGCTTCAATACTTGTTCTCCTCACTCAAAATTATATTTACAAAGCGAAAGATATGTCCAAAGATATGTCAAAAAGATGCCAAGATCGTGTATAAGAATGGGTTGGGGATAAAAATATGAAATTACAAATCTGCCCAGAATTTCCCCAGAAAATGACCTATGCGTCCGCGTCCAGACCTTCGCATTCACGAAGGTATGTGGTTAGTAGTCTTCGCGTTCGCGGCTACCTTGACTGCGTTCGCCATGCAATGGTTCCTGAAGGACCGCGTTCGCGGTGAACACCACACGTTCGCGTAGGTTTAATTCCTCAGCAGTTCAATTTGTTCTTCACGTTTGCGTCTGTGTTACCACGTCCGCGTTAGTTTAACTTCTGAAGCTACGCGTTCGCACTCTGCCTTCGCGTTCGCGAATGGCAATTAACTGGGAAGATTTCCCTTGTCCAACTTTGCTCCTTTTTTTTTACTTGTTTTCACATTATTTTTGCCACAATCAATTCTAAACCATTTGACACCTGAAATATACCAACAAACATCAATAATGTCTTAGTTTCTCTATAAAATTACACAAAAGATTAAGTATTAAGAGGAGATAAGTTGGTAAAATACCTACTTATCAAACCCCCAAACAAAAACTAAGAACATCTAACATGAATAAGATCACTTAGCTCAATGGCATATCAAGTATCATTTCAAGTCAACAAGGGTCTATTCAAGCACAATCTAATGACTTTGGTTGGTACCAACAATTAATCCAAGGCACATGAATCGCTAACTTTTTACATATTTTGTTTCATTTTCGAAAGACCAAATTAATCAAAGTAACAACCAAGTCATGACATTAAAGATTCAAAGTTTGCCTCTCAATCACAATTGTCTTCCCTCGCTCATTCCTCCCAATTTAAAAGGGGATTAGTTTCACAACTCGAGTTTCATGTGCCCTCACATTTTAAGAGAGACTCCCAAACTCACAATTTGCAATTCAAAACATAGAAGGGATGTCAAATAGAAGATTCAACTCTCTCTCTCTCACAAAGATATTCAAATGCACACAAGTAGTACCATAGGCTTGCCCTTTATGTAATTCTCCACTAATTTAGACATACTTGGTTCAAAATCAATTAGGACTTAAAGGGTTGTAGTTTATTATTTTGGTCGAGGTGTGGCACAAGAATGACTCAAACCTCCCTAAGCACTGGACTTCTTAAAAAATCGAAGTCCAATTCCTTCAAGAATTTTACCACCCTTTTTCTTTTCTCTCTTTTTTTTTTTTTTTTTTTTTTTTTTTTTTTTTTTTTTTT
>MDKH01091305.1:0-43761 GCA_005239495.1 Nicotiana undulata | reverse complement strand
AATGATGTCCCAATCGAATATCTAATGATATGGAGGGTTTACCCATGTTAATAAGATGTTGAGGAATTGAAATAAACTTAGAATCACCATTAGATCTTACCTTGGATGATGGAGGGACATTTAAGGAGTTAGGTTTTTTAGAGTTCCCCTTACTAGAGCAAGTTTTTATGTTTTGGGATTGTGGGGAAGAAGTAGGGATTTAAAAATGACTCCTCAAGTGCGCCCCCATGCACCTGTAGGCCAGACCGCGCACCTGACCGCACCAAAAGGCAGGAACAATGCCACATGTGCGCGGCCGCGCTCGGGGCGCGCATATTGCATACTGTTCTGTAAAATGCACATAACACTTTGCACATATATCTGTTTGGGCTTCACAATATATCGTTGGAAAGCTATTTCAAAATCCTACAACTTTTATGATTTGAGTTTTCCCAAATTCCTTATATATGCTCACTAAAACCTTATGGAAGATAGACTTTCTGCAAACTTCGTAGATGTTATCGAATCTTATGCACCTCACTTTCCATCTTGATTTTGCAACAACTATTTTCACCCATACTCTTTCCGATAGGACATCATATGTCTAAAATACCATATTAATACTCATTTAATATATTCACACCTAACCCGAATGTACGGGGTGTTACAATATTAGCATTAGTTACGAATTTCGCTTCGTTATTGCATACATTGCTCTTGATTCATTTATTGGATAGTATTAGACTTCGTACATTTTTAACTGTTTTAAATGTTTAACCCTCTAACATTGGCTTGCCTAGCAAGTATGATGTTAGGCGCCATCACGATCCTGAGGGTTGAGAATTTGGGTAGTGACACTTGCGTTCAATAACTATCGACTTGTATTAATAAAATTTTCTTGCAAATTTTAAAAGCAATGACATATTAATGGAGAAATTATACACATTATAATGATATAATAAATTTAAAAAAGCAACATGTAAAAAGTAGTAGACGAGATAAGATGCCTATTATTTATATTTGGTACAAGAATGTCATTTTCCATGAAGATTTTTCAAAACCAATAATTTGTATATGTTAGTTGGAATGTCACTTTTATCTTGCTCAATCAAAACTAGTAATTTGTATTTAATAATACTAATGTCATTTTTATTGCCTTCGTGATAAATTTATAGGGAGAGTAACAAGCTTTTCTTTCCTTGTTGTAAAAGAGGGAGCAGTTAATTGAGCCGGATAAAAATGACATTTGTATTAAGGTTCGTACAAAATACTAGAATAAAATTTGTACTGAAGTTGAGGTCGCAAATAATCAGTATGATTATGTAGATATATCAACTTCTAGAACCTATGATGTGGTAATGTGTTATTAAATATTTCTCCTGCTTTTGAGTTGTTGAATATTGTGTTGGGTGAGTTTATTAAATAATTCTCCTGCTTTTGAGTTGTTGTATATTGTGTTGGGTGAGTTTGGGATTTATATGAAAATTTCACGATCAAAAATCTCAATCTGTTGTGATGACGCCTAAGACACTTGCTAGGCAAGACAATCACATAGCAATTAGACATTTGAATAAACATTGTTTAATAAACTAAACAGTTAAAATATAATTAATATCTGCTACAAATAACATAAATACTACTACAACCACCAAAAAATACGGTGTCAATGGGTACATGAGCACTACTGAGTATCAAAACATAAACAAGCTCCCTAGTACAACTGCCTGAGTAATAGAACAATACCGAAGAAAATAAGAAAAAAAGAGTCAAGTTCCGCGGACGTCATAGCAGATACTTTGAAATCTCCAGACATGTACTAACACAGATCTAGAAATCACCACGTCCAGATGTACCTGGATCCGCACACGAAGTGCGGAGTATAGTATGAGTACAACCAACCATCTACTCAATAAGTAACATAACTAACATTGGGCTGAAAGCAGTGACAAGCGCAGAAGAAACAGTCAGCGTCTAATATAAAGATAACACATGTATAATGATCTGCAACGACCCGATTTTTCGTTTTTTGTAATTGTGCCCCATTACCCCTTTTTATTGCCTCACACATGTGTATTTATGCTTTTATGACTTGCATGGCTGATTAGTTTCGGTCTGAGAAGCTTTCGGGTTGAATTGGACCCTTGATGTTTGACTTAGAAGTTTAAATTTGAAATGATTGACCAAACTTTGACTTTTGTGAAAACGGCCTAGGAACTATGTTTTAATGACTCCGATAGCTTCGTATCATGATTTCGGACTCAGGCGTATGCCCGTATTTAATTTTGGAAGTCCGTAGGTTGATTTGTGTTGACTTGCCGAAATTTGGCAATTTAAAGTTGAAAAGTTTGACTGTAGGTTGACTTTTAGCTATCGAGCTCGGAATTTAATTTTGGGATTTGGAATAGGTACGTTATGGCATTTAGAACTTCTTCCCAAAATTTGGTGTCGTTTGGAGCTGATTTGATAGGTTTCAGACGCTTAGTTGTAATTCTATAAATTCTTGAAAATTTCTTTGAAAATCATGCATTTTAGTATTCGATTCGTAGTTTTAGATGTTATTTTGGTGTTTTGATAGCGCGAGCGAGTTTGTATGATATTTTTAAATTGGTGTGTATGTTTAGTTTGGAGCCCCAATGGTTCGGATAAGTTTCGGACACGTTCCAGAAGTATTTTGGACTGAAAATTTGCAGAAACTGATGTCTGGTGCTCTGGTGTCGCAAATGCGAACACCAGGCTCGCATTTGCGAAGGTGATAGGTGATGGGAATTTGTCACAATTGCGATTTCACCTTCGCATTTTCTAAGCTAGCAGTATTTTGTCATGTTCGTAATGGCGAACAATTTGCCCGCCTCGATGTTCCCTAGTTCGCAATTGCAAAGGCTTTGTTGCAAGTGCGATGCACCTGTCAGGGTTCGCAAATGCGATCCCTAGTCCACAATTGCGAGGGTTTGCAAATGCATACCTTATGTCGCAAGTGCAACATCTGCAGCTGGTTAAAGAGTTGGCAGACGGGATTTTAACCCTAGACTCAATAAGAGGCGATTTGGAGAAGGGATTTTTACCTACAACCCTGGGGCAAGTGATTCTAATCTATTTCTAATCATATTCCATCAACATATCTTAAATTTTAACATCAAAACCATTTGAATCAAAGTAGAAATTGGTAAAACTTTGATAAGTTTTTGAAAAATAAGAAATTGAGTTTTGAGAGTCGATTTGGACTCGCATTTTTAAACCAGAGGTTATGGGTGGACAGAATCTACCTGTCACGACCCAAACCGGTGGGCCGCGATGGGTACCCGGTACCTTACTCAAATGAGTACCAACATAACGTATCATACTATTGTATATGACTGAGCCGGAAGGCTGCCGTGGGATAAGTAAAATACAACGTGAGATACCAACTTATACATAAGACATACGTGCCTATAAGACCAATTATCGACAAGGCCATACAATCTTTTACGTACATGACATTTGTCTACAAGCCTCTAAGAATACATAATTATTATAAAGGCCGGGACAGAGTCCCGCCATACCAAACGTTACATGTCTAAATCATACTAACCAAACAAGCAATTCCGAAGCAAATGGAGCGCACCAACATCTTCCGCTAAGCTGATAGCCTACTCGGAGGGCTCTCGACCTGTCTATCGGGACCTGCGGGCATGAAACGCGGCGTCCCTAGGTAAAAGGGACGTCAGTACGAATAATGTACTAAGTATGTAAGGCACATAACTGACATGGACGAAATATAGAGTAAATGACTCAACCTGTAAGTCTGGATAACTCTGTAAATCATGAAATAATTATAGTGTCATGCATATGTGTATGAATGTCATGTCGTGCATAGGTACATGTGTTCATGCCACGACCCAATTTGATAGTCGTGATGGCGCCTGTCGTGGAACCAGGCAAGCACCTATCTAAACTAATCTAAGGCCACTTATCATAGAAAGTATCATTTTTAACAAGTCTGAAATCAGTAATTATAGTAAGTTTGAATTTGAAAACAGTTTTACGAAAATCAAGAACCCAAATCCTACAAAACTCGGATCCAGTGTCACACAATCATGAGCTGCTAGTACATAATACCATCTGAAAAGAAATGACCAACATAGTCTGAAGATAAATACGACAGGTAGAAAAGAAAGAGATGACGAGATCACGGTCGCCAGCTGCTAACCTCGTCAACTCTGATGAACTGTTGCTACTCACTGACCAGAGCTAAATCTCGATGTACCTGGATCTGCACACAAGGTGTAGGGGGTAACGTGAGTACACCAACTCAGTAGTAACGAAACCAAACTACGGGCTCAGAGGTAGTGATGGACTAAACCTCCGATAATTTTTAACAACAATATATAACTTGGACATGACAGTAATATATCAGAAAATAAACAAGATGCATCAATTTATGTCTGTAGCCCTACATACCAGCATGAATTCATATGGGATCAAGAATGATGTGTACTCAGTAATCAAACTCTCATAAGGTGGTCCACTCAGTACTAGAATTTGGCCTTCCGGCCCAGGGAAAGTCCATCCCGGATATTACATAAACACAAGTGACACAGTCATCTAGTACTGAGGAAAAAGGCCGATCCAGCCCAACGAAGAAGATCCATCTCCGGAACATAAGACCCACGGAGAAGGTCCATCTCCGGAACATATCACTCGGACAAGATCCATGTCCAGAGAAGATCCATCCCTCAATATTTGTGCGCTCACTGGGGGTGTAAAGACTCCGGAGGGGCTCCTATAAGCCCAAGCGCTATGTCAAGCCAACGAAGGCATGATTCCAGGATCGTTGCGATGTGCAGTCCGACCTCATAACTGTCTCAAACCAGGCTCGAAGCCTCACTCAGTCAATACTTTCCAGTCTCACTCACAATGTTCTAACATATGACAAATCAGCCAAAACACAATGATAATATAGAATAAACTAGCAACTTATGAGATTGAGGCATGAAACATATACTATAAGAGGACTGAGTACATGAATACAATAATCACAGATAGAGACAACATAATTGGCCGTTCCGGTCTGAAAATATCGGCGTGAAGCCTTAACATTTATAATTAGCATGATTTCTAATATGTTCAAGGTAAATGCAACTTTCACAGTACAAGTAACAACCGGAGATAACCTTTAGACAGTGCCATGGGATGAGCCAGGCCATAATATTCGGTGTACACCCACATGCCCGTCACTTGGCAAGTGTGTCACCTTTATTAATATCAAAAATCAGATAACTTGGGGTTTCGAACCCTCAGTTCCAAGTTTGGAGCGTCAGTTACCTCAAAACCGGCTAATATACTACTCCGCAGTGCCCTTACCTCTAAATTCGGCCTCCGAGTGCTCCAAATCTACCAACAATCAGATGGATATCATTATAAAATGCTAAGGAACTAATCCCAATCGAAATTTATCAAAAATACTCAAAAATCTCGAATTGGTCAAACCCGACACATGGGCCCACGTCTCGAAACTCGATAAAATTTACACCACAAGAATCCTCGTCCTTCCACGAGTCTATACATACCAAGAACACTGAAATCGGAGTCCAAATGACCCCTCAAATTCCCATTTTAAAGCCTCTTAGTCCCAAGCCCTAATTACCCAATTTGCACAGATTGTTTCCCAAATTTTCCACCATAAATCCGACATTTAATCACATAAAAACGAGTTTAGAGTCCAAAAACCTTACCTCAATGAAACACTATCGAATTCCCTCCTCAAAACCCCTTCAAAAGCTTCAAACCCAGATGAAATATTAAGAGAGATGGCGAAAATTCGCGAAGGCACGCTTTTATACCTTCTGCCTAGTGGTTCCGCACCTGCGACCACTTACTCGCACCTGCGGAACCACACCTGTGGATCCCAAGTGCGCACCTGCGGAAAACTCCAAGGCCCTCAACTTCCGCACCTGCTCTCGACTTCCCGCACCTGCGGCCTCGCAGGTGCGGCAATTACCTTGCACCTGCGGAATCTCCTCACCTAGCCAAACTTCTGCACCTGCGGAGCCTTGTCCGCTCCTGCAGGACCGCACCTGCGGCTCCCCTTCCGCAGGTGTGAAAACACCAGTAACAGCAACTCAGCAATAGCAAAACCATTCCAAACTCCCCGTTAACCACCCAAAACCATTCCGAGCCCCTCGGGACCCCAACCAAACATACCAACGCATCACATAGGGTCATTAAAACTTAGTCGAGCCTTTGAAACACAATACACAACATCAAAACCCCCAAAACATATCGAATTCAAGCCTATGAACTTTGAATTTTCTAAATTCCACCAACTATGCCGACACTACCCAAAACAACTCCGATTGACCTGAAATTTTGCAGACATATCCAAAATGATATTACGAACCTGTTCCAACTGTCAGAATTCTATTTCAACCCCGATAGCCAATTTTCCACTACCGACCGGAAATCGCCAAAAACTAACTTTCGCCAATTCAAGCCTAATTCTACACCGGACATCACAAAAATATTCCGAACACACTCCTAAGTCCCAAATCACCTAATGAAGGTGTCCATAAAATCTGCATTCCGAGGTCGTTTACCAATAAGTCAACTCCCGATTGACTTTTCCAACTCTAAGGCTACTTTTAGAGACTAAGTGTCTCAATTCCTTCTATAACCACTCTGAATCCGAACTGACCAACTCTAACACATCATGAGCAGTCTAACCAAGCTATGAAAAGGCAGAAAGAGTGAAAATAATGCATGTTCTACGTAACGACCGACCGGGTCATTACAGTTCATAACATCATCAAGCCTCTCAGAGCATCCCATCATATCATCTCGGCCACTGTGAGCAAAATCATCAACGTATACCATCTGATCAGGTGATGGTGCGTATATAACGCCATAACCTTTTATATACATACATATATATATATATATATATACACACACATATATATACGCATATATAACGCCATCTGATCATGGGTCAATATGCATATATGAATGCATGAAATACATATGAAATATGTTAATAAAATCTCTTGGTTTGTCATAAGACCATTATGCCTCTGAATAAAACTCTTTTCTTTAATAAACTGCTTTTCATATTACACCACATTTGTATTCCAAGGAAAAAAATCAAACACGTACAGATTCCAGTTACTTCCTCAGAGAAATGAAGCTCTAGGAAGATACAGTTACTAGATATGTGAAGTCAAAGAATCAACTTGAAAATATATTTAGTGGTTCCTTTTAAATCTACAAAGCAGTTACATAGCATACTACTATGTAAGCATCCATTTGACGGGAAGTGTTAGATTAATTGTTATATTAGACTAGATTTAGAGGATACCCAAATATATAAATATGTATTGGTGTCTCAAATCAGATGAATGAACTGTATATACTATACAAAGTATTTACAAATGAGCCCACACCTAAAATAGCTGTCTTCGTGCATTTCTCCAATCTTCTTTTTCGTATTATGAAATACTTACGTATTTTTGAGACCCATAAACATAAAATAATAATAATACACACGAGAAATCAAGAGTATAAAATAGTATTTTTATGAATAGAGTAATTTATGCAAATCGTGTGTTTGTTCGTTTATTCGGTATAATTTGAATCTTGCCAAAAGAAAAGAAGGGATAACCTTAACATACTTGGAGTAGAAAAAAATCTGTATTATATTCTTGGAAAGGATTGCACCGTACTTCTTTAGAACCGCAAAATTTTACGTTGCTATGGTTCTAATTGTTTGATTACAAAAGTTTCATTGGAAGCTTTTTTTTTTTTGGATTTAACTTCTGTTCTTGAAGAACTATCAACTATGAAGAAAGATACATAATTCTGAAGATAATTTTTGATCTTCTGTCCAAAATTAAAATGATCCCAAGACTTATAATATAAGTCTTAATTATGTGTTAAAGTCATATTTTCTTAGGTAGCCACCTAAGCTCTTTTGACTACTTAGTCATATTTATTGCTAGTGGCCTACTGCCACGTTTTGGTTTGGATAGATTTTTTCTTATCTAATATTTTATTAATTAATTAGGTAATGTTCTGTTACCCGATAATTAACTAATTACCCACGTAATTAGGAATTGTCTCAAGTTACTTAAAATTCTACTTATTTTTAATACACTTTATACATCTTACTATCATGGTCATATGGTACCTTATATGGTACTAGTCCATAAATATCGGGTATTAATGTTCGGCCAGAAATTTTATCCCAACATGCCAAACTTGGACGAAAATTCATTTTCTTTGACTTGCTTCCCCTTTCACCTTCACGAATTTACTCATCACTTGTTTGAAATAGCATAATCCTTATAATTTTCAAATAATATTTTCCTTGGACAAATTCAATTACCTTACGTCAAATTCAACGTACAATACTATAGGGTGCAACATCGTCGTAATGTAGTATTGCGGGACGTAATGTCGACGTAATATTGTGGGGCGTAACATCATTCCCCCCTTTAAAACATTCGTCCTCAAATGTTGACTGATGATCTTATCATTTTCTTAACTTATAGCTCTTGTGAATACCTTAATACTCTCCTTGATATTTAGGCAGTTGTTCTGTGAATAAATACAAAGGCCAGGGCATTCCCACCTTTACGCCTCTTTCCCACGCAATGGCTTGTGATCGAATTCCTTTCAATCTCGCAATTGTTGCTTCCATCATGCAGCATCTACGATGATGACCTTGTAAGTTTGCCTATGTGACTCTCTTATCCTTTTTCCTCACACTTTTAGCCAATCCTGAAGTTTTTTGATTGGTATTTTGTTGAACTTACGAATATTGCTATATCTTATTTCATAGACTCGGTTATCCATTCGTATAACTTTACTGCATCTACGTAGGTCATACTATACAATAATTCTTACCTCGATTTCTCGTTACTGAGGTTTTCTACTAAATCCCAGGTTACTTTCAATGCTTATCCCATACGTATAAATCTATGTCCTCTAATGCTTCCACATTACTGTTCATCTTAAGAATCATGGCCTAATATCCTCTAATACTTTA
The DNA here is from genome assembly GCA_005239495.1 of Nicotiana undulata. Classification (NCBI taxonomy): domain Eukaryota; kingdom Viridiplantae; phylum Streptophyta; class Magnoliopsida; order Solanales; family Solanaceae; genus Nicotiana; species Nicotiana undulata. The sequence goes on along the minus strand of MDKH01091305.1, from coordinate 34,763 downwards.
TAGCTCTTATCCATCTTGTTAATTCACCTCAATTTTGATCCATAATCCACCCCTGATAACTTAACCTTTTATGTAATATTGCCGCTAGGATTCATGTTTTATCGGGGAACATCTGAAAAGATTAGATTAATCCACCTGGGGTGGTACCCTGCTTTCATAATCTTTTCTCACAACATCCAAATGTGATTCACCTTATATGGATATTTTAGTCCCTTACAATTCATGAAATCGTTTTCTTTTACTCTCTAATTAGAATTTTCGGTACTTAGAAATCATAGGCCGAAAGGTATGCTACTGATGACGCTGCTTTCATCCCTAGATAGTGAAACCCAACGCTTCTATTCTTTCACTGAAGTATGGACCACTCTCATCCTTGAGTATTTCACATGTTGTTCACCTTTACCTTACTTACTTTAAATATCACCTTACCTTCTTTTATCTTTCTTTCATAAACTCCCTCCCACATAAGTTGTAACGATCCAGTCGGTCATTTTGAGAGTTAGCGCCTCAATCCCCTACTAACTTCTTTTCCCATGTCTATTTATGCTTTTGGGACTTGTCGGAATATTTTGTTGTGAATTTCGGAGAGTTTTTGGACACTTAGTCCTTATTTGTGAATTTAAACTTTAGAAATCGGACTGTAGTTGGATATGTGTGAAGAAGGATCCGGAATGGAATTTTGTCGACTCCGTTAGCTCCTTTGGGTGTTCTCGAGGTTAGGAGCGTGTTCGGAATATACTTTCGAGGTCTGTAGTAGATTTAGGCTTGAACTTGCAAAAGTTAGAGTATCGGCGATTTCGGTTGATAGGTGAAATTTTGATATCGGGCTCGGAATGAAATTCCGAGAGTGAATGTAGGTCTGTAGTGTCATTTATGACCTTTGTGTAAAATTTGAGGTCATTCGGGTTGGTTTTGACGTGTTTCGGCATCAGTTGTGGATTTTTGAAATTTCATAAGTTCTTAGGCTTGAATTCATGCATAATAAGTGATTTTGATGTTATGGGATGTGTTTTGAAGGATCGACTAAGTTTGAATGAAGTATTAGGACTGATTGGTAAGTTTGGTTGAGGTCCTGGGGGCCTCGGGTGTGTTTCAGGTGCTCAAACAGACATTTTTAGCCTTGTGTATTTTGCTAGTTTTCTGGTGTTATTGCAACAACTTTTTCTTCATTGCGATTGCGTGAGAGAAACCGCGATCGTGTAGAGTAGGTGGAGGCAGGCAGAATTTTTGTTCTCTGCGATTGCATAAAGAAGCTCGCGATCGCATAGGTTGGGCAGCGCCACTGCGTTCGTGTGGGCACCGTTGCGTTAGCATAGAAGAATTTAGGCAACAGGTGTTTGAACGTATTTCTACGCGGTCGCGTGAAGCCAACCGCGATCGCGTAAGCTTGAGTAGGTTGAGGAATGTGTTCGCGAGCAGTTCCTGCGTTCGCGTAGAGAAAATTCTAGGCGTGTGTTGGTTACACTTCGCGATCGCGACTGGAGGTCTGCGATCGCACTGAAGAGGAACTGGGCAGAACATAAAAGACGCAAAATCGAGGGTTTGAACCATTTTTCATATTTTGAACTTGGGAGATCGGGAAAGTGCGATTTTTGGGGAGATTTTTACCTGGGCAATTTGGATAAGTGATTGCTACTCGGCTTAGACTAATTTCCATGATTATGCTCTTAAATCTACCCTTTAAATTCGAATTTGTGGTGGAAAATTGGGGAAATATTGGATAAAGTTCCTAGGCCAAAATTTTGAGTTTTGATCAAGATTTTGATATCTGATTTGAGTAATTCTTATATGGTTAGACTCGTGAGTGAATGGGTGTTCGGAAGGTATAATTTTTACTCGATTTTGAGACGTGGGCCTGGGGAACTTTTTCGGCATTTTTCCTAATTTCGGGTATTAGCTTCGAACTAATTAGCTATATCGATTCCTTAAAGTGATATGTACATTATGCAATTGAATTGAATATATTTGGGCCATTCGGAGTAAGGTACTAGTGGCAAGAGCGTGGTTTTTGAGTTGAATAACGCGGTCGAGGTAAGTGGCTTGCCTAACTCTGTGTTAGGGACTTCCCCTTAGGTTGTTTCGATATTATTTTTTATATGGGCGCTGTGTACGTAAGGTGACGAGTACGTACACGGGCCATTGTTGCTTAATTCAATTTTTTCTATCCATGCCATAAATCATTTTACTCCTTTTCACTGTTTAATGTGCTACTTATGTAGTTTATATTAGGAAGAAGCGTGCTTACCTGTTTTACCTACATTCCCTATTTGATACAATGTGTACCATGTTAGCTAGTCTTTATCTTGTTCTTGTATGTGACTCTTTTCCTGAGCTATTTAAATACACCGTATCCGGCATTCATTCGCATTGCATATTTAAATTGGGACTACAGACGTATTTCAGGAGCTTTCCCCCTGTACTACATATTTAAATTGGGACTATAGACGTATTTCGGGAGCTTTCCCCTTGTACTGCATATTTAAATTGGGACTACAGACGTATTTCAGGAGCTTTCCTCCTGTACTGCATCTTTACATTTGGAACTACGGGACGTATCGCAGGAGATTCCACCGTGTGATACTTTGTGTTGAGCCAAGGGCTTTCTGTTGCTGTTTTACTTTGAGACGCAGGAGATTAGCCTTTACATATAATTGATAATTGGTAATTATTTAAGGTGTCAAAAAACATATATATATCATTTAATGACAGGACGTATAGAAATTGATAATTGGCGCAATTGTATCCGTATATATGAAGTATATTGGGATAAACTTTCAGTTTTAAGCCCTCAAAGTTTAGTGTGTGCAAAGAATTTAAACTTTTCGCTTCTTAAGTTAGTATCATGTTCTATTTTTAAATGAAATTTTCTAAATGTAGTATACCATGTGTATCTTGAATAGATGAAGGTAAATCATAGTATTGATCATTTTTTCTGACAATAGCTATTGTCTTAATACAAAGTTTTTTCAAGAAAACTGAAATATGTATGTGTTTGTGTGGTGCTCATAAAATAAATTTATCTCCTAAAAAGAAAAAGCTTTAGCAGCTTTTCAAACTATAATTCGTAAATTTCCAATAATTAACTACAATAGAATTCACACAAATATAAGTGAGTTAGACATTAATCTTCATTTTCTTTTTCAAATTAGTGATGGCTTTGATAAATGTATGAGTATTATGAGACTTGTTTTTTTTTTTGTATGCAGGGCCCTTCTATTTTAGTCGTCCTGGAAAACTTGGATGTTTTTACATTAGGTGCTGTAAGACAGACAACGACTGTATTGATGCGATTTGTGGCCCCAAGTGTTACCCTGGTTCCTATGAGTGTTCCATGTTCCGTCCCCATGGCACCTGTGGTTCATAATTATTAAAATATAATTTGTATTGAGGTTCGTACAAAATACTAAAATAAGATTTGTACTGAAGTTGAGGTCGCAAATAATCATTATGATTATGTCGATATATCAACTTCTAGAACCTATGATGTGGTAATGTGTTTTTAAATATTTCTCCTGCTTTTGAGTTGGTTTTTATTGGATTGTTGTATATTGTGTTGGGTGAGTTTTGGATTTATATGAAATTTTCACGACCAAAAATCACAACTCGTCGTGATGGCGCCTAAGACACTTGCTAGGAAAGACAATTACATGGCAATTAAACATTTGAATAAACATTGTTTAATAGATTAAACAGTTAAAATATCATAAATATCTGTTACAAATAACATAAATACTACTATAACCACCCAATAATACGGTGTTAATGAGTACATGAGCACTTCTGAGTGTCAAAACATAAACAATCTCCCTAGTACATTTGCTTGAGTAATAGAACAATACCGAAGAAAATAAGGAAAAGAGAGTCAAGTCCCGCAGACGTCATAGCAACTACTTTGAAATCTCCAAACAGGTACTAGCAGAGATGTAGAAATCACAACGTCCAGATGTACCTGGATCCGCACACGAAGTGCAGAGTGTAGTATGAGTACAATCGACCATCTACTCAATAAGTAACAGAACTAACCTTGGGCTGAAAGCAATGACAAGCGCAGAAGAAAACAATCAAAGTCTAATATAAAGATAACACATGTATAATGATCTGTAACAACCCGATTTTTTGTTTTGTGTAATTGTGCCCCAGTACCGCTTTTTATTGCCTCACACATGTGTATTTATACTTTTATGACTTGCAGGGCTGATTAGTTTCGTTCCGGGAAGCTTTCAGGTTGAATTGGACCCTTGATTTTTGACTTAGAAGTTTAAATTTGAAATGATTGACCAAACTTTGTGTCACGATCCAAATTTCCCTCCGTTGGGTATAGTGATGGCAACTAGTCTTAGGGACTAGGTAAGCCTAACAGTTACTGAATAACAACAATAATAAAAGGAAAACTAACAGTCTCGATATAGAATCTTGACAGAATTTACAAATTTTTCCAAAACCGGTAATACAAGTCATAAGCTCTACAAAATCTTCTACAACTTCTAAATACAACTGCTTGGAAACAAATACAACAGTGTATGAATACTACTTGTAAGAAGGTGACTCTGAAGCCAGCGAACGTAGCAGCAGGTTACCTTGAGTCTCCTCAGCAATGGTCCACACAACTACTAACAATATATACCTGGATCTGCACACAAAAATATGCTGAAGTATAGTATGAGCACACCACAACGGTGCCCAGTAAGTATCAAGACTAACCTCGATGAAGTAGTGACGAGGACTAGTCAAGACACTACATGTCTAACAAAATAAACTGACATGAATATGGAAATAACCGATCACTACTTCTATCTAAGACTTCACGGTATAATTTACAACTATAACAATATAATGCAGAAGGAAATTACAGAAATTAATCAACGGAACAACATAAAAATACACAGAAAGATGGATAGGAAGACAAACCAAACTGGAAGATAACCACAACACAATAGAAAGCACTAATAACTCGACTCTGCGTCGGTTTGTTCACATTGGGCCTTAGCCACTAAAATCAATAAACTGGTGGAAAGTTTTAAACAACAGTTCATATTGAAAACTTTGAAGATATAATCATTTCAGTATAGAAAAACCTCCTTTGAAACATACCTTCTCTGAATGTATATATATATATATATAACTAACAAAGAGAAATACTTAGTACATAGTTTCTTTCAAAATATGTAATTTCCAAATATACCTTTCCCAATAAATGACTTCCAAATATCATTTTATACACAACCAATGCTTTTCAATATACCTTGGAAATAAAAGTCCTTCAGACATAATCTCCTTCGAAGCCATTACTTTTTAAATAATACTTTTCAAAAAAATCTTTTGATCATAATCTCCTCAAGTTAAATCTACCGGCACCCAGCCCGTAACTTCAGAAATTGTCATGCAGTACAGGAGGAATATCAAGTCTTGTCAATAATGCAGTGAGGAATCAATATGAATATCCAAATTGAAATAGCGTAATAAAAACACTTAAACATGTGCAGTAAATATAAAACAGGAGCAACAAAAATAATAATACAAAGACAAGTGCACGGCATCACCCTTCGTGCTTTTACTCTCATCCTCACCAAAATAAGTGCACGACATCACCCTTCGTGCTTTTACTCTCATCCTCACCAAAATAAGTGCACGACATCACCCTTCGTTCTCTTACTCTCATCCGCACCAAAACAAGTGCACGACATCACCCTTCGTGCTTTTACTCTCATCCTCACAACAAATAAATAGAAACGACACGACATCACCCTTCGTTCTTTTAGTATCATAACATGGCACGTCATCACGCTTCGTGCTTTTACACTCCCATTCTCTCAAAAAATAATACACGGCATCACCATTCGTTCTTTACACTCTTTCCTCACATGATAATGAATATAAACAATGGCACGACATCACCCTTCGTGCTTTACACTCTTTTTTCACATGATAATGCATATGAAATGGCATGGCATCACCCTTCGTGCCTTACACTCTTCTCACCCAAACAAATGAAATGATAGCATTCAAATAGGGAAGTCAATAGTGTAAACAATAACAGAAACCATACTATCCCGGCAAGGGAGTCAACAATGAAAACAACATCATTAACAGCACAAACAATAATAGAAACCATACCATCCCGGCAAGGGAGTCAACAATGAAAACAACATCTTCCCCGCAAGGGAAACAACTATAACCAATCTCGCCTAAACAATTAACTTCACGGAATAAAGCTCAGATTGAACAAAGACCCAACAATAGGCAACATCAAGGAAATATCAACAACACAAATGTTTATCAACTAGACCTAAGTAGCACTTAAGGGAAAAATCATATAAATCACAATGTAAGACTCACGGGTATGCTTGACACCAACGAATGGATGTTCCGACTATGGCAAATCAACTGTGGGGCTAGATGACACTAATTATAGTCAATTAGGAAGTTTAGGAAGAAAATATAGCATGATGATAGGAGAGGTAAAATATTCAGTTAAATCAATTAAGATCAAATAGCCAACAAAGGAATTCAAAAGCAAGAAATTCTCATTTAAGCAGGAAAGGATGAAACTGGCAATCAAGGACTCAAAGGTAACAATTACAATCCATACACAGGTGATATAGGAACCCACGGATCCTAAAAGGCCAACCTATTTGCAAATAAGTCCGAGTACGCACTCGTCACCTCGCGGACTACAGTTAACAAAGAAGACTCAATCCTAAGGGGTAGTTCCCCCACACAAGGTTAGGCAAGATACTTACCTCGAAGACGACAACCCGGTACTCAAAAACGAACTTCTCAGGTGAAAAGACCTCTAGACAGCTCAAAATCAACTAAAACAACTTCAAAATACACATAAAACGTATAAGGGTCTATTCTGAATAATAAAGCTTCAATCTTTACAAATTTATAAAAATCGACCCAAAAGTCGACCAACCGGGCCCGCACCTCGGAACCCGAATTTTTTTTACAAAATCCGATTACCCATTCCGATACGAGTTCAACCATACTAAATTTATCAAATTCCGATACCATTTGGTCCTTCAAATCATGATTTTTCATTTTAGAAATTTTCTTTCAAAATCCACATTCTTCCTCAGCTAAAAACACAAATTAAATGGTAAAAAAAAGAACTAATTCTAGTGGAAGAACACTTACCCATTCGATTTGTGTGAAAAACCCTCAAAGAATCGCCAAACACCGAGCTAGTCAAAATATGTTAAAAATGGCTTAATCCTCGTTTTTGAAAACTTATATTCTGCCCAGGCTTCATCGAGTTGTACCTTGCGCTGTGCAGGTTGTACATCCTATTATAATTTTCTCCTACTGTACACCTTCTATTAAAATACCCATAACTCCTTGTAGAAATATCCAAATGACAAACGGTTTGAAGATTTAGAAACTAGACTCGACGATTGTTCATTTGATAGGTTGTAGATCATATAACTCTTTATATATTCCGAGATATGAACTTCTAAAGTCGGCTCCATGCATCAGAAAATTCTGTCGAAACTGCTTCACCAGCCATCTTCAATCGATCATAACTTTCTGATCAAATCCCCAAATAATGAATGGTTTAACTTTCTGGAAACTAGAATGCAAGGGCTACAACTTTTGCATCAGCAAATATTCAGATTCCTTATAGATTTTTATATATACGCTTGCAAAGTTAGCTCTTTGATGCACAATTTGCTGTCAAAAACAGATTTACAGCAGAAATTTCAGCAGCTATTTTGGCCCGAAATCCATTCTATTAACCTTCCGAAATCCACCCGAGGCCCTCGGGACCTTAACAAATTATACCAACATGTCCCAAAACATGGTACGAACTCGCTCGAGGCCACAAATCACATCAGACAACATCGAAATAATGAATCGCACTCCAATTCAAGCTTTATGAACTTTAAAATTTCAAACTTCTACATCCGATGCCGAAACCTATCAAATCATGTTCGATTGACCCCAAATTTTGCACACAAGTCATATTCGACATTATTGACCTGCTCCAACTTTTGGAATTGGAATCTGACCGCGATATCAAAAATTGAAACTCTCGGTCAAACTTCTCCAAAACCTTCAAATTTCTATCTTTAGCCAAATGACTTCAAAATGACCTACGGATATCCGAATTCACTCCCGATTGCGCTCCCAACTCCAGAATCACCATACAGAGCTATTCCCAGGCCCGGAATCTCAAACGGACATCAATATCGACGAAATGCATTTCAACCCAGACTTATGAAATTCCTTCTAAAATGCTAACTTCCACAATATACACTGAAACACTCTCGGGTTATCCAAATCCCGATCCGAACATACTCCCAAGTCTGAAATCATCATACAAATCTATTGACATTAACCAAAACTCATTCCGAGGCCGTTTACATAAAAGTCAAACCTCCGGTCAACTTCCATCACTTAAGCTTCCGAAACTGAAATTTTTCTTCCAATTCGACTTCGGATTATCTGGTAACTGAATCTAACAAGGCACGCAGTTCGATATACCCAATGTGAAGCTACTTATGACCTTACACCACCGAACGGAGCTTAAATTTTTAAAATGACAGCGGGTCGTTACGTTTTGACGTTTGTGAAAATTAGCCAGAATCTATGTTTTAATGACTCCGATAGCTTCGTATCATGATTTTGGACTCAGGCATATACCCGAAATTAATTTTGGAATTCCGTAGGTTGATTTGTTTTGACTTTTTGGCAATTTAAAGTTAAAATGTTTGACCGTAGGTTGACTTTTAGCTATCGAGCTCGGAATTTGATTTTGGGAATTGGAATAGGTACGTTATGGCATTTAGAACTTCTACGCAAAATTTGGTGTTATTTGGAGCTGATTTGATAGGTTTCAGACGCTTAGTTGTAATTCTAGAAGTTCTTGAAAATTTCTTTGAAAATCATGCATTTTAGTGTTCGAGTCGTAGTTTTAGATGTTATTTTTGTGTTTGATCCTGCGAGAGAGTTTGTATTTTATTTTTAGACTGGTGTGTATGTTTAGTTTGGAGCCCCAATGGCGCTGATAAGTTTCGAACACGTTCCAGAAGTATTTGGATTGCAAATTTGCAGAAACTGATGTCTGGTGCTCTGGTGTCGCAAATGCGAACACCAGGATCGCATTTGCGAAGGCGATAAGTGATGGGAAGTTGTCACAATTTCGATCTCACCTTCGCATTTGCTAAGCTAGCAGTATTTGGTCATGTTCATAATGGCAAACAATGTGCACGCCTTTGCGATGTTCCCTAGTTCGCAATTGCGAAGGCTTTATTGTAAGTGCAATGCATGTTGAGCCTATCAGGATTCGCAAATGCGATCCCTAGTCCACAATTGCGAGGGTTCGCAAATGCATACCCTATGTCGCAAATGTAACATCTGCAGCTGGTTAAAGAGTTGGCAGACGAGATTTTTGAACTTATTCTCACATTTTTAACCCTAGACTCAGTAGGAGGCGATTTTGAGAAGGGATTTTCACCTACAACCCTGGGACAAGTAATTCTAATCTATTTCTAATCATATTCCATCAACATATCTTAGATTTTAATAACAAAACCATTTGAATCAAAGTAGAAATTGGTGAAACTTTGATAAGTTTTTGAAAAATAAAAAATTGAGTTTTGAGAGTCGATATGGACTAGCATTTTTAAACCAGAGGTTATGGGTGGATGGAATCTACCTGTCACGACCCAAATCGGTGGGCCGCTACGGGCACCCGATACCTTACTCAATCGAGTACCAATATAACGTATCATACTATTGTAGATGACTGAGCCGGAAGGCTGCCGTGGGATAAGTAAAATACAACATGAGATACCAACTTATACATAAGACATACGTGCCTATAAGACAAAATATCGACTCGTATACTGAACATAGGTCGACAAGGCCATACAATATTTTACGTACATGACATTTGTCTACAAGCCTCTAAGAATACATAATTTTCATAAAGGTCGGGACAGAGTCCCGCCATACCAAATGATACATGTCTAAATCATATTAACCAAACAAGCAACTCCAAAGCAAATGGAGTGCACCAACATCTTCCGCTGAGTTGATAGCCTACTTGGAGGGCTCTCGACCTGTCTATCGGGATCTGTGGGCATGAAACGCCGCGTTCCCAGGAAAAAGGGACGTCAGTACGAATAATGTACCGAGTATGTAAGGCACATAACAAATATGGAAGAAATATAGAGTAAATGACTCAACCTATAATTTTGGATAACTCTGTAAATCATGAAATAATTAGTGTCATGCATATGCGTATGAATGTCATGTCGTGCATAGGTACATGTGTTCATAACATCATCAAGCCTCTATGGGCATCCCATCATATCATCTCGGCCACTATGGATAAAATCATTAATGTATATCAGTTGATCAGGTGGTGGTGCGTATATGTGAAGTCAAAGAATCAACTTGAAAATATATTTAGTGGGTCCTTTCTAATCTACAAAGCAGTTACATAGCATACTACTGTGTAAGCATCCATTTGAAGGGAAGTGTTAGATTAATTGTAATATTAGACTAGAGTTAGAGGATACCCAAATACATAAATATGTATTGGTGTCTCAGATCAGATGAATGAACTGTATATACTATACAAAGTATTTACAAATGAGCCCACACCTAAAATATTTGTCTTCGTGCATTTCTCCATTTTTTTTTTCATATTATGAAATAAACTTTACCAACTTACGTATTTTTGAGACCCATGAACATAAGATAATAATAATTCACACGGGAAATCAAGAATATAGACACCTCTAATATTTCTATGAATAAAGTAATTTATGCAAACCGTGCGTTTGCTCATTTATTCTGTATAATTTGGATCATGTCAAATGGAAAGAATTGATAGCCTTAACATACCTAGAGTAGGGAAAAATCCGTATTATATTCTTGAAAAGGATTACACCGTACTTCTTTAGAACCGCAAAATTGTATGTTGCTACGGTACTAACAATTCTCGTTGGAATTGTTTGGTTGCAAAAATTTTGTTGGAGCTCTTTTTTTTTGTTTTGGATTGCGTTTAACTTCTAATCTTGAAGAACTTTCAACTATGAAGAAAGATACATAATTCTGAAGAACATTTTTGTTCTTTTGTCCAAAATTGGAATGATCCCAAGACTTGTAATATAAGTCTTATGTGTTAAAGTCATATTTTCTTAGGTAGCCACCTAAGCTCTTTTGACTACTTAGTCATGTTTATTGCTAGTGGCTTACTGCCACGTTTTTGTTTGGAGGTATTTTATTTTATCTAATATTTTATTAATTAATTAGGTAATGTCTCGTTACCCGATAATTAACTAATTACCCGCGTAATTAGGAATTATCTCAAATTACATAAAATTCTTCTTATTTTTAATACACTTTATACATCCTACTATCATGGTCATATGGTACCTTATATGGTACTAGTCAATAAATATCGGGTATTAACGCTCGACCCAAAATTTTATCCCAGCATGCCAAACTTAGACGAAATTTATTTTCTTTGACTTGCTTCCCCTTTCACCTTCACGAATTTACTCATCACTTATTTGAAATAGCATAATCCTAATAATTTCCAAATAATCTTTTCCTTGGACAAATTCAATTACCTTACGACAAATTCAACATACAATACTACAGGGTGCAACATCGTCGTAATGTAGTACTGCGGGACGTAATATCGACGTAATATTGCGGGGCGTAACATCATTCCCTCCTTTGGAATATTCGTCCTTTAATGTTGACTGATGCTCTAATCATTTTCATAACTTATAGCTCTTGTGAATACCTTAATACTCTCCTTGTTATTTAGGCAGTTGTTCTGTGAATTAATCCAAAGGCCACGCAATGACTTGTGATTGAATTCCTTTCAATCTCGTAATTGTTTCTACCTTCCATCATCCAGCTTCTACGATACTGACCTTGTAAGTTTGTCTATGCGACTCTCCTCTCCTTTTTCCTCCAGCTTTTAGCCAATCCTGAAGTTTTTCGCTTGGTATTTTGTCGAACTTACGAATATTGCTATGTCTTATTTCATAGACTTGTTTATCCATTCGTATGACTTTACTGTATCTACTTAAGTCATACTATACTATAATTCTTACCTCGATTTCTCATTACTGAGGTTTGCTACTGAATTCCAGGTTACTTTCATTGCCTATCCCATACGTATAAATCTATGTCCTCTAATGCTTCCACATTACTGTTCATCTTAAGAATCGTGGCCTAATCTCCTCTCATACTTTACAGCTCTTATCCATCTTGTTAATTCACCTCAATTTTGATCCATAATCCACCCCTGATAACTTAACCTTTTATGTAATATTGCCGCTAGGATTCATGTTTTATCGGCGAACATCTGAAATGATTAGATTGATCCACCTGGGGTGATACCCTGCTTTCATAACCGTATCTCACAACATCCCAATGTGATTCACCTTATATGGATATTTTAGTCTCTTACAATTCATGAAATCCCCTTCTTTTACTCTCTAATTAGACCTTTCGGTACTTAGAAACCATAGGCTGGAAGTTATGCTACTGATGAAGCTGCTATCATCCCTAGATACTGAATCCCAGTGCTTCTAGTCTTTCACTGAAGTATGGACCACTCTCATGCTTGAGTATTTCACATGTTGTTCACCTTTACCTTACTTACTTTAAATATCACCTTACCTTCTTTTATCTTTCTTTAATAACCTCCCTCCCACATAAGTTATAACGACCCAGTCGGTCGTTTTGAGAGTTAGCGCCCCGATCCCCTACTAACTACTTTTCCCATGTCTATTTATACTTTTGGGACCATGTCGAAACGTTAAGTTGTGAATTTCGGAGAGTTTTTGGACACTTAGTCCTTATTTGTGAGTTTAAACTTTAGAAATCGGACCGTAGTTGGAGTTGTGTGAAGACGGACCCGGAATGGAATTTCGTCCACTCTGTTAGCTCTGTTGGGTGATCTCGGAGTTAGGAGTGTGTTCGGAATGTGTTTTCGAGGTGTGTAGTAGATTTAGGCTTGAATTAGCGAAAGTTAGAATTTCGGCGATTTTGGCTGATAGGTGAAATTTTGATATCGGGCTCGGAATGGAATTCTGAGAGTGGCTGTAGGTCTGTAGTGTCATTTATGACTTGTGTGTAAAATTTGAGGTCATTCGGACTAGTTTTGACGTGTTTCGGCATAAGTTGTGGATTTTGGAAATTTCAGAAGTTCTTAGGCTTGAATTCATGCATAATTGGTGATTTTGATGTATGGGATGTGTTTTGAAGGCTCGACTAAGTTTGAAATAGGTATTAGGACTGGTTGGTAAGTTTGGTTGAGGTCCCGGAGGCCTCGGGTGTGTTTCGGGTGATCAAACGGGCATTTCTAGCCATGTGTATTTTGCTGGTTTTCTGGTGTTATTGCAGCAGCTTTTTCTTCATTGCGATTGCATGAGAAAACTCGCAATCGCGTAGAGTAGGTGGAGGCAGGAAGGATTTTTGTTCTCTGCAATTGCATAAAGAGGCTCGCGATAGCATTGGTTGGGCAGCTTAGTCACTGCGTTCGCGTGAGCACCGTTGCGTTCGCATAGAAGAATTTATGCAATAGGTGTTTGAGCGTATTTTTACGCGGTCTCGTGAAGCCAACCGTGATCACGTAGGCTTGAGTAGGTTGAGGAACGCGTTCGCGAGCAGTTCCCTGAGTTCACGTCGGGGAAATTCTGGGCGTGTGTTTGTTACACTTCGCGATCGCGACTGGAGGTCCGCGATCGCACTGAAGAGGAACTGGGCAGAACATAAAAGACCCAAATTTGAGGGTTTGAACCATTTTTCATATTTTGAACTTGGGAGCTCGGGAAAGTGCGATTTGCTGGAAGATTTTCACCTGGGAAATTTGGGTAAGTGATTCATACTCGGCTTAGACTAATTTCTATGATTATGCTCTTAAATCTATCCTTTATATTCAAATTTATGGTGGAAAATTGGGGAAAATTTTGAATAAAGTTCCTAGGCCAAATTTTTGAGTTTTTATCGAGATTTTGATATTTGATTTGAGTAATTCTTATATGGTTAGACTCGTGAGTGAATGGGTGTTCGCAATTTATAATTTTTACCCGATTTCGAGACGTGGGTCCCGGGAACTTTTTGGGTATTTTTTCCTAATTTCGCGTATTAGCTTCGAACTAATTAGCTATATAAATTTCTTAAAGTGATATTTAAATTATGCAATTGAATTGAATAGATTTGGGCCATTCGGAGTCGGGTACTCATGGCAAGAGCGTGGTTTTGAGTTGAATAGCGCAGTCGAGGTAAGTGACTTGCCTAACTCGGTGTTGGGGACTTCCCCTTAAGGTTGTTTTGATACTATTTGTTATATGGGCGCCGTGTACGTGAGGTGACGAGTACATACACGGGCCATTGTTGCTAAATTCCATTTTTCCTATCTTTGCCATAAATCATTTTACTCCTTTTCACTGTTTAATGTGCTACTTGTGTAGTTTAGATTAGGAAGAAGCATGCCTACCTGTTTACATACATTCCCTATTTGATACAATGTGTACCATGTTAGCTAGTCTTTATCTTGTTCTTGTTTGTGACTCTTTTCGTGAGCTGTTTAAATACACCGCATCCGGCATTCATTCGCATTGAATATTTAAATTGGGACTACAGACGTATTTCAGGAGCTTTCCCCCTGTACTGCATATTTAAATTGGGACTACAGACGTATTCCGGGAGCTTTCTCCTTGTACTGCATATTTAAATTGGGACTACAGACGTATTCCGGGAGCTCTCCCCCTATACTGCATCTTTACATTTGGAACTACGAGATGTATCCCGGGAGATTCCACCGTGTGATACTCTGTGTTGAGCCAAAGGCTCCCTATTGCTGTTTTACTTTCAGATTATTTGTTTCTACTGCTCACCTTAGCCTTTATATCTTTTTGTACTATTTTAAACTATTTTGCAACAACAACAACAACAACAAACCCAGTTTAATCTCAACATGTGGGGTCTGGGGAGGGTAGTCTATACGCAGACCTTACCCCTACCTAGTGCAGGTAGAGAGGTTATTTCCAAAAGACCCTCGGCTAAAAAAAAAAAAAGAAAAAAAAATATTAATAAAAATGAAAAAGAAAAAAAGAAAAAAAATAATAAGAAAAAAAAATCACATACCGTAATACATGATAAATAGTATCCAATATTAGCAACAGGAAATTCAATACCTGAGGCGAACAAACCTACATACCGTAATAAAATTTAAGAATATGAAGGGAAATGCATGCTACAAAGCCTATCGGTGAACACTATAAACTACCTACTAACCTTCTACCTTAATCCTCGACCTCCACACCCTCATATCAAGTGTCATGTCCTCAGTGAGCTGAAGCAGCGCCATGTCCTGTCCAATCACCTCTCCCCAGTACTTCTTAGGCCTCCCTCGACCTCTTCTCAAACTCACCATGACCAACCTCTCACACCTCCTAATAGGAGCATCAATGTTTCTTCTCTTAACATGTCTGAACCATCTCAGCTTCAAATCTCGCATCTTGTCCTCCACGGAGGCTACACCCACTCTGTCCCGGATACCTTCATTCTTAATCCTATCTTTCCTGGTACACTCACACTTCCATCTCAACATCCTCATCTCTGCTACTCTCATCTTCTGCACGTGGGAGTTCTTAACAGGCCAACACTCAGCCCCATATAACATAGTCGGTCGAACCACCACTCGATAAAACTTACCCTTAAGTCTTAACGTCATATTCCTATCACACAAAATACCGGAAGCGAGCCCCCACTTCATCCACCCCACTCCAATGCGATGCGTGACATCTTCATCAATCTCCCCATTACCTTGGATAATAGACCCTATTTTAAACTGTTTTACTTATAAAAAAACAATTCAGTAGAGCCTTAACCTGACCTCGTCACTACTTGATTGGGGTTAGGCTTGGCACTTACTGGGTACCAATTGTGGTGTACTCATGCCGTTTCCTGCACATGTTTTTCGTGTGCAGATCCAGGTACTAGCACTCCGTTTCGTGGCTAGGGGTCTGAGCAGCTGCTTCGAGGAGACCGAAAGGTAATTCTGCCGCTCCGCGGATTCTCTCGAGTCACCTTCCGCTCCAGACTTAGATAGATTTTTTCATGTATTTTCCCTTATGTTGTATAGAGCTACTTTTGAGATAGAGCTTATGACTAATGTGATATTTCGGATTTTGGGAGTTATAATTATACATGCCGAGTGACTATGTTATGTCTACTTATGTTCCTTTCTGTCTTTATTTTATTATATTTATTTTCCGCAAATTTAGGCTTACCTAGTCGTAGAGACTAGGTGCCATCACTATACCTTTCGGAGGATAAATCGGGTCGTGACAAGTTGGTATCAGAGCATCTAGGTTCATAGGAGTCACAAGTCACAAGTCGATTTATTAAAGTCTCGTGGATCGGTGCGGAGACGTCTGTATCTATCTTCGAGAGGCTATATAGCTGTTAAGAACAATCATATTCTTTGGAATTCCTTGTCGTGCTAGTTACTGTCATAAATTCTAAAACTCTATTCTATTATTGCTCACAGATGATGAGGACCCGTACCAGATGTACTGACGCTCAGGCACCCGATCCCCCAGCCAGAGCCGCTAGAGGTAGGGACATGGTTAGAGGACGAGCACGCCGTGCAGCCTGAGCACCGGCGAGAGCTGAGACGGAGGAGCCCCCAACAGCTACAGTTGGAGGGGCACAAAGGTCCATACTATTACTCCATCCCTCCAGGAGACCTTGGCTCAGTTCATGAGCGCCTTCAGCACTCTGTCTCAGGCGGGACTACTCCCGATAGCTCCAGCCACATCTTAGGCCGGTGGAGGGGCACAGACTCCCGCAACCCATACTCCTGAGCAGAGGGTCCCTGTTGGGCAGGTTCTAGAGTATATTCATATGCCCCAGTGGCTCCAGCTCAGCATGATGCTAGGGTAGCTGCTTCTAAGGCAGAGCAGCTCATACTTGAGAGGTACAAAAAGTACCACCCACTTGACTTCAGCAGACTAGCTTCAGATGACCTTTTGGGTTTTCTTGAGGAGTGTCATCGCATTCTCCGCACTATGGGCATTGTGGGGACAAGTGGGGTTTCTTTTACCACTTTCCAGCTGAGGGGAGCGGCTTATCAGTGGTGGTGTGCCTATGAGTTGAGTAGTCCGGATGAGGCAGCTTCACTTACTTAGGATCGGTTCTCCAAGATATTTTTTCTTGAGTTTGTCCATCAAAGCCTCAGGGATGCTTGGCATGTGGAGTTTGAGCAGTTACGCTAGGGTACCATGACTGTTTCGGAATATGCAGTCCGTTTTAGTGTCCTGGCTCGTCATGCACCAGCGTTGGTTTCCTTGATCAGAGAAAGGGTTCGACGCTTCATCGAGGGACTCCACCTCAGTATTCGGACCAGTATGGATAGAGAGTTGGAGGCAGATATCACTTACCAGCAGGCCGTGAGTATTGCCCAGAGGATTGAGAGTATGTTAGCCCGGGATAGGGAGGAGAGAGAGGCCAAGAGGTCTTAAGAGACTGGTCATTTTTCGGGTGTTCGTGCACCAGTAGCACGCTATGGTTGGGGTTTTGTGAGTCGCTCTGTTCATTCAGCTCTCCCAGCAACCAGTGGTATTCTAGCTCCTCCTAGACCTCAAAAGTCTTATTATGCACCACCAGTATCTTATATGCCTCCTGCTCGATGTGCGATACCGGCCAGTCCAGCAGGCCAGTTCAAAATCAGCACCAGCCGCCACATCCTCCGAGGGGTTGTTTTGGGTGTGGTGATCCTCTCCACGTAATCAGAGATTTCCCCAGAGCTAGGAGGGGTGCACCATCTCAGACTTATCAGGCCCCATGTGCTCTACCTGGTCCTCCAGCTATACTTCCAACCCCAGCTGCTACCCCACATTCTCAAACGGCTCGAGGTGGAGGTCGTGGAGTTTGGGGAGGTCGAGGTTGCCCTATAGGGGAGGAGGGGGCATGCCAGGTACTATGCTCTTCCAGCCCGTTCAGAGGTTGTTGCTTCAGATTCAGTCATCACAGGTATTGTCCCTATTTATCATAGGGATGCATCAGTATTTTTTGTCACATGATCTATGTATTCATATGTGTCTTCTTACTTTGCTTCACATCTGGGGATATCTCGGGATTCTTTGAGTTCCCCCATTTATGTTTCTTCTCCCGTGGGAGATTCTCTTATTGTGGACCGCATATATCGGTCGTGTCTAATTGTTATCAGTGTTTTTGAGACCAGGGTTTATTTGTTATTGCTCGGTATGGTAGATTTCGATGTTATCTTGGGCATGGACTAGTTGTCGCCCCATTACGCTATTCTTGATTGTAATGCCAAGATCGTGATGCTGGATATGCCAGGTTTACCGAGATTAGAGTGGGTGGTACCTTAGAGTATACTCCCCGCGGAGTCATTTCTTTCCTTAAGGCTCAGCGGATGGTGGAGAAGGGGTGTGACGCGTACTTAGCCTATGTGAGAGATATCAGTGTTGATACCCCTACCGTTGAGTCAGTTCCAGTTGTGCGGGTCTATCCTGATATTTTTCCAACTGATCTTCCGGGTATGCTGCCCGATAGAGATATTGATTTTGGCATTGATTTGTTGCCGGGCACTCAGCCCATTTCCATTCCTCCTTGTCACATGGCTCCTCCTGAGTTGAAGGAGTTGAAGGAGTTGATGGAGAAGTTGTAGGAGTTGCTTGATAAGGGTTTCATCAAGCCCGGTGTATCACCTTGGGGTGCTCCAGTATTATTTGTGAAGAACAAAGATGGCTCTATGCGTATGTGTATTGATTACTGGCAGCTGAATAAGGTTATATCTCATTGATGATTTGTTTGACCAGTTACAGGGTGCTAGGGTATTTTCCAAGATTAACTTGCATTCTGGCTATCATCTTTTGAATATTCGGGAGTCGGATATCTCGAAGACTGCCTTCAGGACCATATATAGCCACTATGAGTTTCTTGTGTTGTCATTTGGGCTAACCAATTGCCCCAACAGCCTTTATGCCTTTGATGCACAGTGTGTTCCGGCCTTATCTTGATTCTTTCGTCATTATGTTCATTGAAGACATCTTAGTATATTCTCGGTCCCAGGAGGATCATGAGCAGCATTTGAGGATCGTGCTTCAGACTTTGAGGGAGAAGAAATTGTATGCAAAATTTTCCAAGTGTGAATTTTGGCTTGATTCTGTGGCATTCTTAGGCAATGTGGTGTCTTGTGATGGGATCGAGGTAGATCCGAAAAAGGTGGAGGAGGTGTAGAGTTGGCCTAGACCGTCCTCAACTACTGAGCGTATTTTCCTTGGTTTGGCTAGGTACTATCGCCGTTTTGTGGAGGGATTTTCATCCATTGCAGCCCCTATGACCAGGTTGACCGAAAAGGGTGCTCCGTTCAGGTGAAATGAGGAGTGCGAGGAGAGCTTTCAGAAGCTCAAGATATCCCTGACTACAGCTCCAGTGTTGGTATTTCCTACAGGTTCAGGGTCCTATGCAATCTATTGTGATGCTTTGAGGATTTTCCTTGGAGCGGTGTTGATGTAGGATGGTAGGGTGATTGCCTACGCATCCAGACAGTTGAAGGTGCACGAAAAGAACTATCCAGTTCATGACCTCGAGTTGGTAGTGATTGTTCACGCCCTGAAGATATGGCATCATTATTTATACGGTGTTCCCTGTGAGATTTTCATGGATCACCGGAGTTTGCAGCACTTGTTCAGGCAAAAGAACCTCAATTTGCACTAGCGAAGATGGTTGGAGTTACTAAAGGACTATGACATCACCATATTATACCACTTGAGGAAGGCCAATGTGGTGGTCGATGCCTTGAGTCGTCGGGCGGAGAGTTTGGGCAGCTTGGCATACCTTCCTACAGTTTAGAGGCCCTTAGCCTTGGATGTTTTCATTAGCCAGTTTGTGAGATTGAATCGTTCAGAGCCTTTCCGGGTATTAGCGTGTGTGGTTTCTCGATCTTCTCTTTATGATCGCATTCGGGAGCGCCAATATGATGATCCCCACCTTCTGGTTCTTCAGGATAGGGTTCGGTGGGGTGATGCCAGGGATGTGACTATAGGAGATGAAGGTGTGATGAGGATGCAGGGTCGGATCTTTGTGACCAATGTGGATGGGCTTCGGGAGTTGATTCTTGAGGAGGCCCATAGCTCGCGGTATTCCATTCATCCGGGTACCGCGAAGATGTACCAGGATATAAGAAATCATTACTGGTAGAGAAGGATGAAAAATGATATAGTGGAGTTTGTGGCCAAGCGTCTCAGTTGTCAGCAAGTCAAATATGAGCATCAGAGACCAGGAGGGATACTTCAGCATATTGAGCTTCCAGAGTGGAAGTGGGAGTGGATTACCATGGACTTTGTGGTTAGACTTCCTCGGACTTTGAGAAAGTTAGATTCTATTTGGGTGATTGTGGATCGGCTAACCAATTCATCCCATTTCATTCTAGTGATGACTACATATTCCTCCGAGAGGTTGGCTGAGATTTATATCAGGGAGATTGTTCGCCTCCAAGGTATTCCAGTATCTATCATTTCAAATAGTGGTACGCAGTTCACTTCACAGTTCTGGAGAGCCGTTCAGCAGGAGCTAGGCACCAGGGTAGAGTTGAGTACAACCTTTCACCCTCAGACGGGCGGGGAGTCCGAGCGCACGATTCATATTCTTGAGGATATGCTTCGTGCCTGTGTGATGGATTTTGGAGGCTCATGGGACCGATACTTTCCACTTGCAAAGGTTGCTTATAATAACAACTACCAGTCCAGCATTAAGATTGCGCCGTATGCGGCTTTGTATGGTAGGCGGTGCAGGTCTCCAGTGGGATGGTTTGAGCTGGGCGACGCCCGATTGTTAGGTACAGATTTGGTTCAGGATGCCCTGGACA
Source organism: Nicotiana undulata (assembly GCA_005239495.1). Taxonomy (NCBI): domain Eukaryota; kingdom Viridiplantae; phylum Streptophyta; class Magnoliopsida; order Solanales; family Solanaceae; genus Nicotiana; species Nicotiana undulata. The sequence goes on along the minus strand of MDKH01091305.1, from coordinate 13,885 downwards.
AGGTGAATGTTATTCAAGAGAGACTTCGTACAACTCAGTCCAGGCAGAATAGTTATGCGGATCGGAAGATTCGCGATTTGGCATTTATGGTTGGTGATCGAGTTTTGCTTCGGGTATCGCCTATGAAGGGCATCATGAGGTTCAGGAAGAAGGGTAAGTTGAGTCCGAGATTTGTTGGCCCTTTTGAGGTGTTGTGATGTGTTGGGGAGGTTGCCTACGAGCTGGCCTTGCCTCCCAACCTAGAAGGAGTTCATCCGGTATTCCACGTCTCTATACTCCGAAAGTATCACGGTGACCCGACTCATGTTTTGGATTTCAGTTCAGTTCAGTTGGACAAGGATTTATCATACGTCGAGGAGCCAGTAGCCATATTGGATAGACATGTCAGAAAGCTCAGGTCAAAGAATATTGAATCAGTCAAGGTTCAGTGGAGGGTTCAGCTGATCGAGGAGGCGACTTGGGAGACCGAGCATGATATGCGCATTCAGTACCCTCATCTTTTCACAACTTCAGGTATGTCTCTATACTCGTTCGAGGACGAACGATTTTCTTAAGAGGTGGAGAATGTAACGACCCAGTCGGTTATTTTGAGAGTTAGCGCCCCGATCCCCTACTAACTATTTTTCCCATGTCTATTTCTGCTTTTGGGACTTGTCAGAACGTTTAGTTGTGAATTTCGGAGAGTTTTTGGACACTTAGTCCTTATATGTCAGTTTAAAATTTAGAAATCGGACCGTAGTTAGAGATGTGTGAAGACGAATCTGGAATGGAATTTCGTCGACTCTGTTTCCTCCGTTGGGTGATCTCGGGGTTAGGAGCGTGTTCAGAATGTGTTTTTGAGGTCTGTAGTAGATTTAGGCTTGAATTGGCGAAAATTAGAATTTCGGCCGATAGGTGAAATTTTGATATCATGCTCGGAATGGAATTCCGAGAGTGGCTGTAGGTCCGTAGTGTCATTTATGACATGTGTGTAAAATTTGATGTCATTCGGACTAGTTTTGACGTGTTTCGGCATCAGTTGTGGATTTTGGAAATTTCATAAGTTCTTAGGCTTGAATTCATGCATAATTGGTGATTTTGATGTTATGGGATGTGTTTTGAAGGATCGACTAAGTTTGAATGAGGTATTAGGACTGATTGGTAAGTTTGGTTGAGGTCCCGGGGGCCTTAGGGTGTGTTTCAGGTGCTCAAACGGACATTTTTAGCCTTGTGTATTGCTGGTTTTCTGGTGTTATTGCAGCAGCTTTTTCTTCATTGCGATCGCTTGAGAGAAACCACGATCGCGTAGAGTAGGTAGAGGCAGGCAGGATTTTTGTTCTCTGTGATCTCTTAAAGAGGCTCGCGATCACATAGGTTGGGCATGTTACCCACTGCGTTCGCGTGGGCACCGTTGCGTTCGCGTAGAAGAATTTAGGCAACAACTGTTTGAGCGTATTTCTACGCGGTCACGTGAAGCCAACCGCGATCGCGTAGGCTTGAGTAAGTTGAGGAACGCGTTCGCGAGCAGTTCCCTACGTTCGCGTAGAGGAAATTATGGGCGTGTGTTGGTTACACTTCGCGATCCCGACTGGAGGTCCGCGATCGCAGTGAAGAGGAACTGGGCAAAACACAAAAGACCCAAAATTGAGGGTTTGAACCATTTTTAATATTTTGAACTTGGGAGCTCGGGAAAGTGCAATATTTAGGGAGATGTTCCCCTTGGAAATTTGGGTAACTGATTCCTACTCGGCTTAGACTAATTTCCATGATTATGCTCTTAAATCTACCCTTTAAATTCGAATTTATGGGGAAATAATTGAATAAAGTTCCTAGGCCAAATATTTGAGTTTTGATCGGGATTTTGATATCTGATTTCAGTAATTCTTATATGGTTAGACTCGTGAGTGAATGGGTGTTCGGAATTTATAATTTTTGGGCATTTTTCCTAATTTCACGTATTAGTTTCAATCTAATTAGCTATATCGATTCCTTAAAGTGATATTTACATTATGCAATTGAATTGAATAGATTTGGGGTATTCCGAGTCGGGTACACGTGGCAAGAGCGTGGTTTTGAGTTAAATAGCGCAGTCGAGGTAAGTGGCTTGCCTAACTCTGTGTTGGGGACTTCCCCTTAGGTTGTTTTGATTCTATTTGTTATATGGGCGTCGTGTACGTGAGGTGACGAGTACGTACACGGACCATTTTTGTTTAATTCCATTTTTCCTATCCATGCCATAAATCATTTTACTCCTTTTCAATGTTTAATGTGCTACTTGTGTAGTTTAGATTAGGAAGAAGCATGCCTACCTGTTTTACATACATTCCCTATTTGATACAATGTGTACCATGTTAGCTAGTATTTATCTTGTTCTTGTTTGTGACTCTTTTTCTGAGCTGTTTAAATACACCGTATCCGGCATTCATTTGCATTGCATATTTAAATTGGGACTACGTATGTATTCTGGGAGCTTTCCCCCTGTACTGCATATTTAAATTGGGACTACAGACGTATTCCGGGAGCTCTCCCCCTGTACTGCATATTTACATTTGGAACTACGGGACGTATCCCGGGAGATTCCACCGTGTGATACTTTGTGTTGAGCCAAGGGCTCCCTGTTGCTGTTTTACTTTCAGATTATTTGTTTCTACTGCTTACCTTAGCCTTTATATCTTCTGTACTATTTTAAACTGTTTTACTTATAAAAACAATCCAGTAGAGCCTTAACCTGACCTCGTTACTACTTGAATGGGGTTAGGCTTGGCACTTACTGGGTACTTTTGAGATAGAGCTTGTGACTAATGTGATAATCCGGATTTTGGGAGTTATAATTATACATGCCGAGCGGCTATGTTATGTCTACTTCTGTTGTCTTTATTTTACTATATTTATTTTGCGCAAAATTAGGCTTACCTAGTCGTAAAGACTAGGTGTCGTCACGATACATTTCAAAGGGTAAATCGGGTCGTGACATAAGTATAAATCACATCCACCATTTGAAGCTCTATTATAATACTTGTTGGGAGCTCCATACTGACTTCTTATGAGGCTGATACTTCTTCTAACTTTCTTTATGTCGTCCTAAGATATCTCCCGATCTGTAGTTCATTGTATTAATTAATCTGTTTATCCTTTCATGGGCGCTGAGGAATATGCATGATATAATACATTAACAATTTAATCTTTTGTCTAAGTCCTGGGCTTAATTCTTTCTTTTAACGTATACTAGAATCTTCTACGGTCGTATATGATGCATGTATAAAACTCTGAACCCTTAAGTACGTTCATCACGTAACCAAATCTGGATCATTGATCGGATAATTTCTTTCGTTCCATCTTAGATTTATTTCAACGTATTCTATTACACTCCTGGCCTGTCTGCCCCCTTGTTGCGTCCATACTTAGGTTATCTTAGTGCCCACACATGCCAGAGTTTTTGTGCAACTCATATGATTTCGAATATTACTTTTAATTTTACTTCCCGCTCATTTGTCACGGTAGGTTCCACTCTCCTTTGGAGTGCTTACAATGTTGTTGTGAGACTGTTGTTACACGACCATTTCCTCTTTAGGTCGTTGTTCTTGAGTTGAAGCCTTCTTCCTTATTTCCTTAGATAGTCTTTTGTTGTAGTACTTAGGGAGAACCCTTGACTCTAGTAAGGCGGTGAGCTTATTACGGACCCTTTTGATGTCCTTCATTGCCTATAATCATCCGTAGTTGCTTACCTCAGTGTCCTTGTTCTTGCAGGGTTGCTTCTGAACTGATATTTGGACTATCTTCCCAGCGGCACTTTCTTTTATTCTCGTAACACTCATACGGTCCCTTTAACTACCCCGATTCCTAATTGAATATATTTCAAGTATTGTAATGACATTATTGCGAGGATGAATTCTCCATGTTGGGGTTTACTATATTTATCTTGTATGATCTGCTGATTTATTTCTGACTTCTTGTCTAGTCATGACTAGGCCCTTCCTGAATCAACTATTAACTACTCGTTGGTCCATTCTCATATCCATATTCCGCGTAATCTCTCTTGGGTTATTTCCTTTTGTCTAACTTATGTCTTGCACTAGCTTCTTATTCATCAATAACATTTCGGGCAGGAACCTGTACTTCCTTTTTCTGACGTCGTGCTTACATAAAGTTCTGGAATCATAACATAACTGTAGGATTTGGAATAAGTGCAATCTCGCCTCTTTCATTTTTATCGCATTCTTCCTTTACAATTCCATAGTTACTAGAACAACTTAATTTGGACTTAATGTCACATCACTCCATATTCCCCCCTTTAAGGGAGTACTAAGATCTAGAGCTATGATGATCTAAGTATATATGTTTGACCTCATCACCTTTGGCGTCTTTTCACATCATCGATGACCCTTACTCGTCTTGCGGTAATCCTTCTCTACCAAGGATAACAAATTTCCTTTCTCATGAGGGTGACACTTAGGGTTACTAGCACACATAATCCCTTAAGCTTAACTTTGCTCACGTTGCTTGCTTTAGGGAAGCGTCTTCCTAAATGACCTTTAAATATTATTCTTATGTTGTCCATTCTATTATTGTGGAACGCAATCTCTGAAATTCTCATGATGCCGACTATTATAAAATCACTCGGTCCCTCGTCTCTTCCTTCACTTGACTATAGATTCTGTAATACCGTCATCTTTTGATCTACCGTTTTTCATCCATGTATCACATCTTACTGATAATGCTTCCTTATCTCTCTTCTTATTTACCTGCTAATATTACTGCCTATCCTTTTCTTTTGAAAATTTCAACAAGACATTCTTTTGCTTTCAGCTCCCCTTTCTTCATCCACTGGCTCTTCAGGTTGCTTAACGTTCTCGCTCTACTAGGGACGGGAGCCATACTAAGGTTATATTTATCCCTTCAAGGTTTCCAGTTCCTATCTTTGTAGTACTCATATCTAGCTGTATTATTTTAGTGTGCACCATCGGGGTGTCACACAAGGATATCTATTAGCACATTTGCAATATCCGTCGTAAATGTCAACTAACGCAAACAATTCATCTACCATTTTGGATCACTCTAACCCTAGCCGGATCGTGGTATGTCCTTCTCTTAAACCATATTTGTTAGCTCCTATAGAGCATAACTCAGATCGGTGTGGCCAATTATACATACCTCTATTACTGTTGAAGGTAACTCAAAATATTTATATCTCTCTTCCTGAATGGTAAATAAGGATACTCTTTATTAACTGTGTACCTCGTACCCTTTTTCACCTTGCTTCTTTTTCTTGCTGCAACTCATATATAACTTTCGATTCCGTTATTCCTTTTTACCATTAGAGTGGATAAATATTCTTTCCTAAAATCTCCTTATCAAGAACCGTACATCTTTTAGTACACGCATGATCTGTTGAAGACCTCTCATTTAGTCATCATAAGCAAGATACAAAACCGAGTTCCTCTAACTCAACGTTTCCACAACTATATCTCTTATTGATCGTCTTTCTGAATGTAGGCATCGTCTTAATACTAATAGAATAGAAGTTTGGAATTTGAATTCTTATAAGTGAGCTCTACCACACGATCTAGACTAAGAAGAAAGAGTGACAGTCCTAAATGCCCTATAGCCTCCTGCTTATAAGTATGGTGCACGACACACCCATAAACAAGACTCTACTAGACATGGCTTGTAAACTCCCTAGGATAGAACTGCTCTGATACTACTTTTGTCACGACCCAAACCGGTAGGCCGCGACAGGCACCCGGTACCTTACTCAACCAAGTACCAACATAATATATCATACTATTGTAGATGACTAAGCCAGAAGGATGCCATGATATAAGTAAAATACAACGTGAGATACCAACTTATACATAAGACATACGTTCCTATAAGACCTGTAACGAGCCGATCGATCGTTTTGAGAATTTAAGCTCCGTTCGGTGGACTAAGGTCTTGAAAAGCTTCACAGTGTATGTATCAACCTGCGTGCGTGGTTGGATTCAGTTACCGATAATCTAAAGTCGAATTGGGAGAAAAATTTCAAATTTTGAAGTTGATGAAAGTTGACCGGAGGTTTGACTTTTGTGTAAACGGCCTCAGAATGAGTTTTGGTTCATGTCAACAACTTCGTATGGTGATTTTAGGCTTAGGCGCGCATCTGGAATTGGTTTTGGAGGTCCGTAGGGTAATTTGAGGTAATTTGGCGAAAGTTAGAATTTCGGCGATTTCGACTAATAGGTGAAATTTTAATATCGGGCTCGGAAAGGAATTCTGGGAATGGATGTAGGTCCATTGTGTTATTTGTGACTTGTCTACAAAATTTGGCGTCATATCCGGGTTTAATTGATAGGTTTCGACACGCGTTTTGATAATTGAAGGTTTGAAAATTCATAAGTTTTATTTTTGGTTTTATTTGTCGTTTTGGTGTTGTTTTATGTGATTTGAAACCCCGAGCGAGTCCATGTGAGGTTATATGACTTGTGTGTGTGGTTGGATGGGGTCCCGGGGGCCTCGGGTGTGTTACGGATAGGCTTCGGGTTAATTTTCCCTCATTTTCCACTACTAAACCTGTCTTCTGGTTTCCTTCGATGTGATCGCATAGCAGTAGTTGCGATCGTATAGTGTTGCTCTGACCCGCCCAGACCATTCTTCAATGCGTTCGCATAGTCAGGTTCGCGATCACGGAAGCCTACTTCCCCCTTCTTCGCGATCGCATCTACACCATCGCATTCGAGCAATAGAAAATAGGGCTAAGGCAGATGGTTTTTCTTCATTGCGTTGGCATAGGAACCCCTGCGTTCGCGTAGCTCTCTTGTTCTTCTTCTCCGCGTCCGCATTCCCCTTGTCGCATTAGCGATGCACCACTAGACAATTACCATAATTCCCTCCTATGCGATTACATCAACTTATCCGCGATCGCATAGTACCTTTTTTGGCCAGTAACATTTTCTTCTATGCGATCGCATCCTTTGGACATACAAAATATAATCCAAAATCGAGGGTTTCACCATATTTTGACTTCTAGAGCTCGGTTTTTGGCGATTCTTTGAGGTGTTTTCACACAATTCGAATGGGTAAGTGTTCTTCAACTAGAATTAAACATATTCCATGAATTAGTCCTTGTTTTTATCATATAATTTGTGTTTTGAGTTGGGAAAATTTTGGATTTTGAAAGAAAATTCCTAAATTGAAAAATCATGATGTGAGGGACCAAACGATATCGGAATTAGATAAATTTTGTATGGTTGAACTCGTATCGGAATAGGTATTCGAATTTTTTTAAAATTTGACGGGTTCCGAGGTGCGGGCCTGGGGGGTCGACTTTTGGGTCGATTTTTATAATATTGAAAAGATTGAAACTTTATTATTCGGAATAACTCCTCATACGCTTTATGTGTATTTTGAAGTTGTTTTAGTTGATTTTGAGTTGTCCGAAGGTCTTTTAGCCCGAGAAGTCAATTTAGAGTACCAGATTGTCGTATTTGAGGTAAGTATCTTGCCTAACCTTGTGTGGGGGAACTACCCCTTAGGATTTGAGTCTTCTATGTTGATTGTAATCCTTGTACGCGAGGTGATGAGTGCGTGTACCCGGACTTGTTTGTATATTTTGGTGTTTTAGGATTTTCTAGGTCCTTATATCCCCTGTGCGTGAATTGAAATATTTATATCTGAGTTCCTGGTTGCTAGTTCATTTCTTCTTGCTTAAGTTAGAAATTTACTTGCGTAGTTTTCTCTTGTTTCTTATTTGACCTTAATTGACTTAACCAAAGACTTCACCTCTTCTTCCATCATGCTATAATTCCCTTCACAAACCGCCTACTTAACTAGAATTAGTCTAACCCCGCCCTATAATTTGTTTGGCAAAAATTGGGATGTCCATACATTGGTGTCAAGCATGCCCGTGAGTCGTACATTGTGAATTATATGATTTTCCTCTTAAGTGCTACTCAGGTTTAATTTGATAAACATCTATGTTGATGATATTTTCTTGGTGCTGCCTATTACTAAGCATTGTTCAAGCTGAGTTTTATTCCATGAAGCTGATTGTTTTGGTGAGATTGGTTATAGTTGTTTCCCTTGCCGGGATGATTGGTTCTTATTGATGACTTGAATATTGTGAAAGTTGCTACATTTGTTTTGTTTTCCTCTCGTTATATCGTTTCACTTGTGCTTGGAATTCCCTTCAATGACTACTTCTTATGAATGAGTTTTTACCATTCTTGTGATTCAAGTATTTGTATTGATTTGCTCGTCGCACCTTGCATTCTGTCTTTTGTTGCTTTTGCGCCTATTGTTGCAATGTATGTTGTTTCTGTCGCATTCTGTTATTTTCCTCAGTTGGATGTATTGCATATTTAAATTGGGACTACAGACGTATTTCAGGAGCTTTTCCCATGTACTGCATTGCATATTTAAATTGGGACTACATACGTATTCCGAGAGCTTTCCCCTGTACTGCATTGCATATTTTAATTGGGACTACGAACGTATTTCAGGAGCTTCCCCCTGTACTGTATTGCATATTTAAATTGGGACTACAGACGTATTCCGGGAGCTTTCCCACTGTACTGCATGAAAAATTCCGAGTTACGGACTGGTTCCGGTAGATTTATCTTGAGGATATTATGATCGAATTTTTTTATTGAAAAGTATAGCTGAAAAGGTATCTGCCTTAAAGAAAATTATGTCTGAAGGACTTTTATTTCAAAGTTATATTTGGAAAGCATTTGTCTTGCAGAAAATGATATTGAAATACATTTACTGGGGAGACGTGTATATATATATATATTCGGAGAAAGTATGATTCATATTCGGAGAAAGTATGATTCAAGAAAATTGTTCTATCCTGAAATGATTATATCTTTAAAGCTTTCAATATAAACTGTCGTTTAAAAGTTTTCACCAATTTATTGTGTTTATTGGCTAAGGCCTGATGTGAACAAATTGACGCAATCCTGATTTACCATTGTTTGTATTCTGTGGTGGTTTCCGGTTTTTGCTCGTATTTCTGTCCATTCTTCCGTATTTTATTATGTTGTTCCGTTGATTAATTTTCGGTAATTCCTTCTGCATTATATCGCCATGTTGTTAAATTATATCGTAAAATCTTTAGATAGATATTATGTTCGGTCATTTCTATATTGATGCTTGTTTAATTTATTAGACCAGTGGTATCTTGATTAGTCCTCATCACTACTTCACCCAGATTAGTCTTGATACTTACTGGGCACCGCTGTGGTGTGCTCATACTACACTTCTGCACTTTTTTTGTGTGCAGATCCAGGTAATTAATTTTAGTAGCTGCGTGGATCACTGCCGAGGAGACTCAAGGTAACATGTTGCTGCGTTCGCAGGCTTCGGAGTCACCTTCCTGCTTTTATTCAATTGTCCTTAGTATTTCTAAACAGTTGTATTTAGGAGTTGTAGAAAGAAAATTTCATAGAGCTTATGACTTGTATTACCGATTTTTGGAAAATTGTAAATTCTGTCAAGATTCTATTATCGAGACTGTTTGATTTTCCTTTATTATTGTTGTTATTTAGTAAATATTAGGCTTACATATTCCCTAAGACTAGGTGTCATCACGATACCCAACGGAGGGAGACTAGGTGCCATCACGATACACAATATCGACTCGTGTACTGAACATAGGCCGACAAGGCCATACAATCTTTTATGTACATGACATTTGTCTACAAGCCTCTAAGAATACATAATTTTCATAAAGATCGGGACAAAGTCCTGCCATACCAAACGATACATGTCTAAATCATACTAACCAAACAAGCAACTCCGAAGCAAATGGAGCGCACCAACATCTTCCGCTAAGCTAATAGCCTACTTGGAGGTGGTGGCGCGTATATAACGCCATAACCTTTCCCATTTCCCATATATATATATATATACATATATATGTATATATATATATATATATATATATATATATATATATATATATATATATATATATATATATACATACGCGTATATAACGCCATCTGATCATAGGTCAATATACATGTATGAATGCATGAAATGCATATGAAATATGTTAATAAAATCTCTTGGTCTATCATAAGACTATTATGTCTCTGAATAAAACTCTTTTATTTAATAAACTGCTTTTCATATTACACCACATTTGTATACCAAGGAAAAAATATCAAACACGTACAGATTCCAGTTACTTCATCAGAGAAATGAAGCTCTGAGCTCTGGGAAGATACAGTTACTAGATATGTGAAGTCAAAGAATCAACTTGAGAATATATTTAGTCGGTCCTTTCCAATCTACAAAGCAGTTACATAGCATACTACTGTGTAAGCATCCATTTCACGGGAAGTGTTAGATTAATTGTTATATTAGACTAGATTTAGAGGATACCCAAATATATAAATATGTATTGGTGTCTCAAATCAGACGAATGAACTGTATATACTATACAAAGTATTAACAAATGAGCCCACACCTAAAATAGTTGTCTTCGTGCATTTCTCCAATCTTCTTTTTCATATCATGAAATAAACTTTACCAGCTTACGTATTTTTGAGACCCATAAACATAAGATAATAATAATACACACGAGGAATTAAGAGTATAAAAACCTCTAGTATTTTTATGAATAGAGTAATTTATGCAAATCGTGTGTTTGTTCGTTTATTCTGTATAATTTGAATCATGCCAAAAAGAAAGAAGCGATAACCTTAACATACCTGGAGCAGAGAAAAATCCGTATTATATTCTTGAAAAGGATTGCATCGTACTTCTTTAGAACCGCAAAATTTTATGTTGCTACGGTTCTAACAATTCTCGTTGGAATTGTTTGGTTGCAAAAATTTGGTTGGAAGCTTTTTTTTTTAGATTTCCTTTAACTTCTGTTCTTGAAGAATTTTCAACTATGAAGAAAGATACATAAAATCATGAAGAACATTTTTGATCTTTTGTCCAAAATTAAAATGATCCCAAGACTTAAAATATAAGTCTTATGTGTTAAAAGTCATATTTCCTTAGGTAGCCACCTAAGCTCTTTTGACTACTTAGTCATATTTATTGCTAGTGGCTTGCTACCACGTTTTGGTTTGGAGGGATTTTGTCTTAACTAATATTTTATTAATTAATTAGGTAATGTCCCGTTATCCGATAATTAACTAATTATTCGCGTAATTAAGAATTGTCTCAAATTACTTAAAATTTTACTTATTTTTAATACACTTTATGCATCCTACTATCATGGTCATATGGTACCTTATATGGTACTAGTTCATAAATATCGGGTATTAATGTTCGGCCAGAAATTTTATCCCAACATGCCAAACTTGGACGAAAATTCATTTTCTTTGACTTGCTTCCCCTTTCACCTTCACGAATTTACTCATCACTTGTTTGAAATAGCATAATCCTAATAATTTCCAAATAATCTTTTCCTTGGACAAATTCAATTACCTTACGACAAATTCAACGTACAATACTACAGGGTGCAACATCGTTGTAATGTTGTCACGACTCGAATTTACCCTCCGAACGGTCTCGTGACAACACCTAGTCTCTACGACTTGGTAAACCTATATTGCGGAAAAAGAAGACGAATAATAACAAAACAGTAAAGATAAAATAATTCTATAAAATTTAGTCGCTCGACATCTACATCTTTTACTTTCCCAAAACCCGGAATGTTACAAATCACAAACTTTATACGACTATAGCTCTATACAACGGAACAAAAAAAATGTGTATATGTATATCTCCTAAGTCTGTAATAGAGTAGATGGGGACACATGGGATTTTGCGGACGCTGCATAATTATCTCGCGGTCTCCTAACAGCTGGTGTAGTACTCCTAGCCGAAACGCTGTGTACTGGTACCTGGATCTGCACATGGGGAAAACATGCGCAGGAAAGAGCGCGAGTACTCCACATTCGGTACTCCGTAAGTGCCAAGCCTAACCCCAGTCAAGTAGTGACGATGTCAGGTTAAGGCTCTACTGAGTTTGAAAATAAGACAGTTATACGTTTGAACAGTGACATATAAATAGCTAAAATAAGTAGAATTTAAAGAAAAACTGAAAGAAATAATAAAGAAAAGCCCTCGGCTCAGCATAGCATATATCTCAACAGCAAATATGCAATGCACAGGGGGAAAGCTCCCGGATCTCAGTCCGTAGTCCCAATTTAAATATGCTATGCAATACAGGGGAAAAGCTCTCGGATCTCGGTCCGTAGTCCCAATTTAAATATGAGATGCAGTACAGGGGGAAAGCTCCCGGATCTCAGTCCGTAGTCCCAATTTAAATATGCTATGCAATACAGGGGAAAAGCTCTCGGATCTCGGTCCGTAGTCCCAATTTAAATATGAGATGCAGTACAGGGGGAAAGCTCTCGGATCTCGGTCCGTAATCCCAGTTTAAATATGAGATGCAGAATCCGATCGGATACGTCTTAATTAAACAATTCAAGAAAATAATAGGCAAGAATAAGGTAAAACTACCTAAGCATGGAGAAAATAGTATCAAGTATGGGGAATTCAAGTGATAACAGGTAGGCATGCTCATTCCTATGCTAACTAATCAGTTATAACATGAAGCAATAATATAGGAATGAAATGAGTTATGTCATGGAAGGAAAAGCGGGAATTTAGCAACCATGACCCGTGTACGCACTCGTCACCTCACGTACACGGCGTCCACATAGTAAAGTCAGTATAAAAATGCCTAAGGGAAATCCCCAACACAGAGTTAGGCAAGCCACTTACCTTGACTGCTCTAATCAACTCAATACCACGCTCTTGCCACGAGTATCTGACCCCGGGTGGCCCAAATCTATTCAATTCGATTTCATAATGTAAATATCACTTCAAGGGAACAAAATAGCTAATTATTTCTAAGCTAATACGCGAAATTAGGAAATTCGCCCAAAAAAGTCCCCGGGGCCCACGTCTCGGAATCAGATAAAAATTATATTTCCCGAACACCCATTCGCTCACGAAATCACTCGAACAAGAATCATCAAAATCCGACGTCTAAATCTCCCTAAATCCTCAAATTCTACTTGGGGAAGTTTCAAGCGGGACAGTTGGTGAGATTGGATTTGTCAGAACCCCCACGGGTGTTAGTGAGTATGGCTTCCAGGTCTTCTTTATATGATCAGATTAGAGCACGCCAGTATGATGATCGTAATTTGTCAGTCCTTCGGGACAAGGTTCGACAGGGTGATGCCAGGGATATGACTATTGATGATGACGGGGTTATGAGGTTGCAGGGTCGCATTTGTGTACCCGATGTAGATGGTATTTGAGAGCTGATATGGCAGAGGCTCATAGTTCGCGGTATTCCATCCATCCGGGTGCCGTGAAGATGTATCAGGATTTGAAACAGCAGTATTGGTGGAGGAGGATGAAGAAAGATATTGTGGGATATATGGCTCGGTGTTTCAACTGTCAGTAGGTCAAGTATGAGCACCAGAGGCCAGGTAGATTGCTTCAGGAGATGGCTATTCCAGTGTGGAAGTGAGAGCGGATTACCATGGACTTCGTAGTTGGGCTTCCATGGACTTCGAAGGGATTTGATGTTATTTGGGTCATTGTAGATCAACTGACCAAGTCGGCACACTTCATTCCAGTCAGTACCACTTATACTTCTGAGAAGTTAGCAGATATTTACATCAGGGAGATTGTTAGATTGTATGGGGTTCCAGTTTCCATCATATCTGATAGGGGTACTCAGTTTTTGTCTCAGTTTTGGAGGTCTTTACAGGGGGGTATGGGCACGCAGCTAGAGATGAGTACAGCATTTCACCCACAGACCGACGGCCAGTCGGAGAGGACTATCCAGATCTTGGAGAACATGTTGCGTTCTTGTGTGATTGACTTCGGTGGTCCGTGGGATCGGTTTCTGCCTTTGGAGGAGTTTGCATACAATAATAGCTACCAG
>ML249673.1:1229-40251 GCA_005239495.1 Nicotiana undulata | reverse complement strand
AATCTTTAAAGCATAGTCCCTTCAAAATACGTGGTGTTCAAATATACTTTCCCAAATACTACTCTTTCAAATATCATTTTCTGCAAGACAAATACTTTTCAAATGTACCTTTGGACTAGAAGTCCTTCAGGCATAACTTTTTCCTGGAGATAATTGCCTTTCGGCTATACTTTTCAATATATATATATATATATATATATATATATATATATATATATATATATATATATATATCTTTCGCTCCAAATCTCCTCAACGATAAAACCATCGGAACTCAGTCCGTAACTCAGAATTTGTCATGCAATGCAGTACAGGGGGAAAGCTCTCGGAATCTCGTCCGTAGTCTCAATTTAAATATGCGATGCAGTACATAGGGAAAGCTCTCGGATCTCAGTCCGTAAAAATTGGTTGAAATTGAAACCATTTAGGTTGAAAGCCATAGTGCTGATACCTAAAGTCCCAATTTAAATATGCAATGCAGTACACGGGGAAAGCTCACGAATATCAGTCTGTAGTCCCAATTTAAATATAATATACAGTACAGGGGGAAAGCTCCCGGATCTCAGTCCGTAGTCCCAATCTTAATATGCAATGCAGCCACTGAGGAAAACAACCAGAATGCGACAGAAACAGCATACAGTGCTACAACAGGCACAAAAGCAACGAGGACAGGATGCAAGGTGCGATGAGCAAATCAATACAAAGATTTGAATCACAAGAATGGTAAAAACTCACTCATAAGAAGTAGCCACTGAAAGGAATGCCAAGCACAAAGAGAGCAGCATAACGAGGGGAAAACAAGGCAAACCTAGCGACGATTCTATATATTCAAGCTCACTACCAAAGAAACCAAATCATCCCGGCAAGGGAATCAACTATAACCAATCTCACTTAGACAATTAGCTTCACAGAATAAACTCAGCTTGAACCATGCTCAATGAAAGGCAACACCGAGGAATATACCATCAACATGTGAAATCATCTAACTAAACCTAAGTAGCACTTAAGGAAGAATCAAGAATTCACAATATATGACTCACGGGCATGGTTGACACCAACGTATAGATATTCCAATTACTGCTAAACAATTATAGGGCAAGTAATACTAATCCTAGTCAATTAGGCAGATTATGAAGAAAAGATAGCATACTGATAAAGAAGGTACAATACCCAGTTAAGTCATGTAAGATCGAATAGCGAACGAAAGGAATCCAAAAGCAAGTAATTCCAATTTAAGCAGGAAGGGGATGAAATTAACCACCAAGGATTCAAATGTAACAATGACAACTCATTCACAGGTAGCATAAGGACCTACGAATTCAAAAAGGGCAATCTATTAGAAAATAAGTTTGAGTACGCACTCGTCACCTCGCATACACGGACTACAATCAACAAAGAAGACTCAATCCTAGAGGGTGGTTCCCCCGCACAAGGTTAGCCAAGATACTTACCTCAAAGATGACAACCGGGTACTCAAAAGTAGACTTCTCGGGCGGAAGACCTCCAGACGGCTCAAAATCAACTAAAACAATTTCAAAACACACATAGCACGTATAAGGAATGATTCCGAATAATAAAGTTTCAATCTTTACTAATTTATAAAAATCGCCGCAAAAGTCGACCCCCGGTCCCGCACCTCGGAACCCGACAAATTTTATAAATTCCGATTACCCATTCCGATACGAGTTCACCCATATTAAATTTATCAAATTCCGATGTCATTTGATCTTTCAAATCATGAAATCTCCTCTTAGAAGTTTTCTTTCAAAATCCACAATTCCCTCAACCCAAAACACCAATTAAATGATAAAAACAAGAACTAATTCATGAAATATAATTAATTATAGTGGAAGAACACTTACCCATTTGATTTGTGTGAAAACCCCTCAAGAAATCGCCCAAAACCGAGTTCTAGAAGTCAAAATATGTTTAAAATGGTGAAACCCCGATTTTTGGAAACTTATATTCTGTCCAGGTGTTTTGTTCATCGCGATCGCGGAAAACGAGATGCGATCGTGTAGGAAAAATATCACTGACCAAAACGTTCTATGCGATCGCGAAATGGACACTGCGATCGTGTATAAGGAAATTTGCTGCTAACCCATTTGCACTATGCGTTCGCGGCAATGTGAATGGGAACGCGGAGAATAAGAACAAGGAAACTATGCGAACGCAGGAGATGCTTCGCGAACGCAGTGAAGGAAAAATCCATTTTCCTCAACCCTATTCCTCTACTATGTGAACGCAAGGGTGAAATGGCGATTGCGAAGGAGGAAGAAATGAACTTCTGCGATCGCGGACGTATGTGTGCGAACGCATATAAGAAAGGACTGGGCAGGTCAAGTAACACTCTCGGAATACCATTCCGGGCCCGATATCAAAATTTCACCTATCGGCAGGAAACGCCGAAATTCTAACTTTCGCCAAATTACCTCAAATCACTCTACGGACCTCCAAAACCAATTCCGGATGCACGCCTAATTCCAAAGTCATCATACGAAGCTGTCGGCATTAACCAAAACTCATCTCGAGGCTGTTTACACAAAAGTCAAACCTCCGGTCAACTTTCATCACTTAAGCTTCTAAAACTGAAATTTTCTCCCAATTCGACTCCGGATTATCCGGTAACTGAATCTAACCACGCACACAAGTCGATATACACAAGGTGAGGCTGCTTATGACCTTACACCCGCGAACGGAGCTTAAATTCTCAAAACGACCGATCGGTTCGTTACAATTTCAACCATAATAGAAGCTAAATATATATCTACTTGTCAAATGAAAATAATAAATACGTATTTTCGTGGTTATTCGCTATATTTTTTAGCTTCACTAACAGTGTATTTTCATGGTAATTTTCTATATTTATTAGCTTCATTGGAGTAGAAAATTATATATAATAAAATCAATCGGTCATGCCAATTGATGATACGCTATGCCATTTTGGAAGGAAAACGGTGATAATACATGTTTATTACTCATATATGTTTTAACTTTTTAGTTATCGCAGAAGCTACATTTACCAACATTAATCACAATATAAGTGATTATCTTACTTTTATTTTTACTATGAATTATTGTAATTAAAAGTTCTCTGCCTGACTGCAAACTAAAAAGCAAAAAAGTCGACCATATTTCATGCGCATTGACAGAAAAAAATGTCATTATTAGTTGATCTTTTTTTATAAATGAATATGAATTTGTCATTAATAGTGAATTTTTTCCCGTAATAACATTATTTGCTTCAATATCAGATTACTAATGGAGTAGTAGTTATCTATGAAATAAAACAACAAGATTAATGAACAATATCTGTCGAGTTGACGAACAGTATCCGTCAAGTGAACATCAAAAGAATTTCTTAAATAAATAATTTTACGGCTCTAACGACGGACATGTTGAGGACTTGTGTCGTCACCTTTTATTTTCAATGGAAGAGTTTGAGAGTTGTCCGTCTATGACTACAAGACACAAGAAGTGTAATGGCGTATTAGTTAAAAATATTCTATACTCAAATCGTTTCAATATGCAACATATCAATTTAATTTTATCAAATCGTTTCAATATGCAACACAACTATATAATTCGTTTCAAAGTATTTTAATTAAAACATTTGTTAGAAAAATTCATATAACAGATAATTGGAAAGACTTAATAACTTTTATCATTTTTTGTATTTTATTTTACAATATACCAATTAATTAATTAAATTTGGGCGCATCATATATCATATAACCATATATTGTATGTATTTATTGTATGCACTATTGCTATTATACAATATTATATATATTTGTGATACATATATTCTTATCATACAACATATACCATGGTATGATTTTATCATATATGATATATCATTAAAATATTCGTATATTGGTAATATAATTTAAGAGACCATAATTACTTAAATAATCGTGGTAATTAATCAATAAAATTAAATCTTATATATAATTCTGTTATGAAAGATTCTGATAGATTGAGTTAAGAAACAAGTTGAGAGTTAGAATTTTACAAAATCAATATGATCTAATGTGCTTAAATAAACTAAATCACATTTTGATATGACAACTATTTTTTAGCATTGTCCGCGCATCGCGCAGGTCTTATACCCGTATCTACTAAGAGCCAAGTTCTTAGAATTGAGTAACTGGTATCCTCTGAACGACAATTACTTGTAAAAGAATTAGAGATCCTGGAGTGAGTTATTTTAGTGTCGGGTCTATCGGAAACAACATCTCTACTTTCAAGGTAGGGATAAGGTCTGTGTACACACTAACTTCTCCAGACCACAATTGTAAGATTATACTGGGTTTGTGAGATTACACATTAACATCTCCAGATCCCAAATGCACTATATTGCAGGATTTAAGAAAAACTCTATACAGAAAGCTTGTTGCGGAATAGGAGGAGAGTATAATTTTGACATACATAAAATATGTGGAGCTTCAATAGTTGAGTCCGGAACCAAAGTGTGGTTCTTTTGGACTCAAACGACGCAAATAGAAAAATAAATAACTGAGTACCATTTTATATATTGCGTGGTTATTCATCGTGTTATACCTTAGCGGCACGTTTGTCCATTAAGGTATTGAATAACCACGCTATACTTGAACTCCATTTTGGCGGGAGGTATAGCGCACATATAATGCTTATTAGTTGTTATTTACTGTTGTAACGACCCGACCGGTCGTTTTGCGTTCTACAACCCCATGCCCCTAAATGAGACTTCTCGTAGTTGCTTTTGCTGATTTATGACTTGCGGGGACGGGTGGTTCGAGGTTTGGAGGAGTTTGGAATGGTATAGGAACACTTATTTCCTTAAGGTTTGCCTTAAAGGCCAAATTTGACTTCGGTCAACATTTTTGGTAAACGACCTCGAATCAGGATTCGAAGGTCCCAGTAGGTTCATATGATGATTTCGGACTTGGGCGTGTGTTTGGAACGGGTTTTGGATGACCCAAGAGCGTTTCGGCGCCAAATAGTGAAATAAGGTTTCCTTAAGTTCAAACTTGAGGTTTGGAACGTGTTTTTGTGTTATCGAGGTCCAAATAGAATTCCGGGACCGAGAATAGTTCAGTTATGTCATTTATGACTTGCTCGCAAAATTTGGTGTCATTCCGAGTAGTATAGGTACGTTTCGGTGTGTTAAAAGTGAATTCAAGAACTTAAAGTTCTTAAGTTTGACCCAATAGGTTTTGGGGTATGATTTTTAGATTTAGCGTGGTTTCGGACGTTCCAAAGGCTCGAGCGAGTCCGTATTATAATTTAGGACTTGTTGGTATATTTGGACGGGGTCTCGAGTGGGCCCGGATTCCTTTCGGACACCGAGCGAGGCAAAAACCAGCCTTAAAAGACTGCTGGTGCACCAGATCTTGTGCGACTGCACCTGCAGAGGACTAGCCACAGGTGCGAGACCGCTTCTGCGGTCCCAGCCTCGTAGGTGCAACTCCAGGGGATGTTTCCCAGTTCCGCAGGTGCGGACTTCGCTCCGCAAGTGCGACCACTGGCCCCCTTTCCATTTTTCGCAGATGCGAGACCGCAGTGTGGTCCTCGAGCCGCAGGTGCGGAGATCTTGTAGGCAGTGAGGTTTGTTTTAAATACGGGACTTAGCCATTTTTTGAACACTTTTCTTCATCTTTGGACGATTTTGAGAGCATGCAAAGAAGATATTCGACCTAGCTACTGTAAGGTAAGTAATTTCTACTATAAATTTAGTTTTATACTTGCATTCTTAGGTAGATAAACACATTTAATTAGTAGAAATCATGGGTTTAGAGTAAAACCTAGGTTTTTGATAAAAATGATGAATTTCCAAGGACTTAGCTATGAAATCATGCAAAAACTATATAAAATTGATCCTTAGGCTATTGGTGATTGTTTCCCTCGAAAATTTTCGGAATCCGAGCATGTGGGCCTGGGATGTATTTTGGGATTTTTGCAGTTTAGGTTGAAATAACTATTTAAATAGGAGAATTTTAGACTTGTGAGTATAAATTGATTTATTTATCTAATATTTGACTAGTTTCGAGTCCTTGGGCGACGAATTTGGAGTTTCAGGCGCATTCTTGACCCGGAAAGTAGACTTGACACGAGGTAAGTCTCCTTTCTAACCTTTTAAGAGGGAATTGTCCCCATAGGTGAAATAAATGATTATGTGTTTTTATTTGTGGGGACTACGTACGTACGAGGTGACGAGAGTCCGTGCATAGTGACTATTCGTGTTATGTCCGGGTAGTTAGGTTCACACCATGCCTTGTGAATTTCATTAAATTGAACTATATGCCTTGTGATTTCATTGTATGCAACCTTGTTTCAAGAAAAATCTAGAACTTGGTGTTTTAAACGAATTGTGGGGACTACGTACGTACGTACGAGGTTATGTTTGTGTGTGGACGCTTCGCAAATTATATTCCGCGAGCAGAGTGATTCTTTTCCCTACTCTCATGGGAGCGGGCCGTACACTAGGGCAGGTTAATAGATGCATCTATGGTTCGCGCTGTTCGACCATTCGACAGTTTTTAACCAAAGAATTAGATCCTTTGACCAAAACTATTTTTAGGATGAACACAGGTTTCTGATAACCAAGGAAAGACTGATAATTGTAAGTAAATAAATAAAGGAAAATCAATGAGATGCACAAAAAGTAAAGTGTATTGAAATAGTAGTTCGGATGTCCCTTACAAGTTATATTTTACTCCCTTATATAGGGAATTTCCTAATATAACGTCTGTCCTTTTCAGTGATTGAGCATTAATGACTAATTATGACATTAATGTAATGTTACAATGAGTAACCATAACTGTTGCGTGAAGGTTGTGTAACGTGTGGATCACTAATTGAAGATCTCTGAATCCGCCCTTTGTTCCGCCCGGATACATTTTGACCATGTCTCTTCGGCTTCTCAATCAAGTTGAGACTTCCGTAGCTAATTACCCCGTGGGTGTGATTTGTTGTGCCTCTTTGCCTCATACCTCTTCATAGAGTCCTGTCCAGCTGTCGTGTTTTCATTGGTCCATGTAGACTGCTGAGTCATCAAGAATTATTACGCGTGTGAAGCTCTTTTTTACCAATACAGATAGCCCCCCCCCCCCCACTTACCATTTATTTATTGATTAATATTTGGTAAGTGGATACTCATTTATGGCGGGAATATTTTGCCGCCGCTTCACTCGAAACATTGCATCTTTCTCTGAACGTAGGCGTCGCTTGCCACTTCCATTTAATGCTTATGCCACGTGGCATTTCCGGATTTGTTCTGTAATTGTTCAGCGCCTTTTAGGGCTTCTTGCTGTTGCATCAGTCACTAAGTGACATCTTCAATTATGGCTTTCACATTATTATTTTTTGCCATTTTTGACGGTTGTCTTCGAGTATAAATACCCCTTTTTTTTTACTTTCACGAAAAACTTCTAACTTACAAACTTTATTTGTAAAGAACTTTTTCCTTGTCTTTGTAGATATATCTTCTTCAAACCAATCTAAGAGAGTCATAAACGTAGATGATTTGACTCCCTCTTCTGCTCCAACACGGAGTAGGAGAGGCGACAGGTTGAGGAGTTTAGGTTCTACTCCTTCAAGGGGTTCTTCCTCTTCTCAAATTACTTCCCCTCTTTCTTCTAGGTCTTTAACTTCTCCGAGGGCTAGGGCTTCTAGATATTCATCCAAAGGTAGAGAACATCACGAACCTTTGCGCGAATCGAGGGTCGATGAAATAGTACATGCAGAGTTCACGTTTGCTAGGGATAGTCAGGCCCTTAAAGATCATCTTTCTTCATTGTCGTCTTTTGATAGTGCTGACAAGTACCCTACCAAGCTCACTGAAGGTTTAATTCCTCTTATACGCAGGGTCTGTTATTGGAGTTCCGATTTTCCTATAATCGTTCCAAATAGTAATCAAAGAATAACATCTTACAAGACGGGGTATTATTTTGTTTATACTTATCCCTTTACATTAGGGTTCAAGCCTCCCATCGACCCAGTTATCATCGAGTTTTGTCGATTTTTCAAAATTTGCTTGGGACAAGTCAGTCCTCTTGTATGATGAGTCGTTGCATGTTTTAGATACTTGGCTACCTTAGCTTCGATCCCCTTTACCTTTCATCATCTTATTCACCTCTATTCTCCTATGTTGTTCCGTCAGGGAATGTTTACCCTGGCTGCTAGGAGTAAAAGGGTGTTAGTGACTCCTGGCGATGATAAGGATCGAGGTTTCTTTCTTCGGTATGTTGCCGTTCCTACTGCTGGTTTAGTAGGTGAAGAGAATCTCCCCTTCCCTGAAAAGTGGAATCTTGCACGTGAGTACATTTTTGCTCACATTCCTTGCTTTTTGCTTTAGATATTTTATCAATATCGTAGCTGTTTCTTCTTTTTGCAGCAATCATGGGAATCGTCGAGAATGTCTCCGGTTTTAGAGATTGGGTAGAAACGCTTTTGTTAACCGCTCCGTTGGAAGAACGTTCATGGAAGTAAATCTCCGAGAGGTTTGGTTGGAGAGTTAAGACTCATGGTAAGTGAAGTTTTTGTTTGTACTTCTTCCTTCCTTTGAGCATAATTTAATCCTTTTCTTTTAACAGGGTTTCTTACTCATGGAGTTTCTGCATTCGCGTTTGTTCCCAAGTTATCCCTGGATCTAGAAGGCATCTTAACGGAGTAAGGTTTCTATGGGATTTTAGACTGGTACCCTTGAGCGGACAACTCATGTAATGACCCAACCGGTCGTTTTGAGATCCAGCGCATCGTTCAGCAGTTGGGAGTCACGAACAGCTTCATTTCAGGTATATTGACTTATGCATATGGTCGAAATTGAAATTTAGGAAGATCAGAGTTGAATTTAAAGGAAAATTCTCATTTCAGAAGTCTTAAGTTGAAGAAATCGAGTAAGGATGGGATTTTGAGTAAACGACCTCGGAATCAGGATCCAAAGGTTCCAACAGGTTCGTATGATGATTTTGGACTTGGGCGTATGTCCAGAACGGGTTTTGGATAACCCGGGAGCAGTTGAGCGCATATTGTGGAAAGTCAGTATTTTAGGGCAATTTCCTAAGTTTGACTTGAAGTACATTTCTATGATATTGATATCCGTTTGGATTCCGATTCTGGGAATAGCTCCGTATGGTGATTCTGGAGTTGGGAGCGCGATTGGAAGTGAATTCGGATATTCGGAAGTCAATTTAAGGTCATTTGGCTAAAGATTAAAAACTGAAGGTTTTTGAAGAATTCGACCGGAAATGGAAATTTTGATATCGGGGTCGGAATGTGATTCCGGAAGTTGGAGCAAGTCCGTAATGTCGAATATGACTGGTGTGCAAAATTTGAGATCAATCGGATGTGATTTGATTGGTTTCGGCGTCGGAGGTGAAAGTTAGAAATTTCAAAGTTCATAGAGTTGGATTTTAGTGCGATTCGTGATTTCAGTGTTGTTTGATGTAATTTGAATCCTCTAGTGAGTTCGTGGGGTGTTATGGGACTGAGTCGTGTGTTTGGACGGGGTCCCGAGGGCCTGGGGTGTGTTTCGGGGTAGTTTCGGGGCATTCCGGGTTGAATTGCTGTTGCTGGTTTTCTGGTTCTGATGGTGTTCTATGCGATCGCAACCTTTGCTTTGCGATCGCAGAGAAGGAATTGAGGGGCAGTGGTTTTGGTCTATGCGATCGCGGATTTTGGTGTGCGATCGCGGAGAAGGTCTAGGAAGAGCAGTGCGACCGCAGGCTTGCTACTGCGTTCGCAGAAGAGAGCGAGTGAGGGTACTGGAGATGACCTGTGCGACCGCAAGTCTGTTGGTGCGATCGCGGAGGAGGGTCCTGGGTGGCCTGTGCGATCGCAAAGGCTCTCCTACAATCGCAGAGAAGGCATGTGCTGGGCAGTGTTGATTAAAACGGGATTTTGGCATTTCTCTCTCATTTTTCACAGCCATGGGCGATTTTTGGAGAGCTTCAAGAGAGGATTTTCGTCATCTATGTTAAGGTAAGTTACTCCTACTCATTTCAAGTTAGATACAAGATTATTACATGGATTAGAGCATGAAAATTAGGGAAAATTTGAGGAAAATTTGGAAGAAACCTAGAATTTGGAAATTTGGATTTTAGCCACGAATTGAGCATGAATAATTGAGTAAAATGTGTAATTGAATTAGTAAAGCTTCGGGTAGGGATTTTCTTCAAGAAATTTAGAGGTCCGGGCCCATGGGCCAGAGGGCATTTTGGTCATTTCATTGAGCCGGGCTGAGGAACTTTGTAATTTGAATTGGTTATGATCTATTGAGTATATTTTCATTGAATTATCATTATTTGGATAGTTTGGGAGCGTTGCAAATCCATTTTTAGTCGTCGTAGAGGCTTGGAGGCCGGTGATGGATCTTCGGAGCGAGGTGAGTCTCCTTTCTAATTTTGTAAGAGGGAATTGTCCCCATAGGTGTTCTATGTGCTGTGTGTAGTTGTTTGTGGGGGCTACGTACGCACCAAGTGACGAGAGTCCGTGCGTAGCGGCTATTATTGCTATGTCCGGGTAGTTAGGCCCCACATCATGCTCTATTTTCTACTCGTAATGAACTATATGTTATGAGCCCTGATTAAATATGTAGTTTTTGTTCCTCTGACATTTATGGAGTTTAAATAATATAAAAGGAATTGTTTTACGGAAAAATAAAATGAAAGGAAATGTTTTACAGAAATAAAGATAAAAATGAAAGGAATTGTTTTACGGAAAATAAAATGAAAAGAATTGTTTTATGGAGAATAATATGAAAGGGATTGTTTTTTTTACGGGAAGTAATATGAAAGAAATTGTTTATGGAAAGTATTAGGAATAGGAAAGAATATTGTGTGTGCATGTGACCGCTTCGCAATCTACATTCCGCGAGCGATGTGTGATTTCCCCCACTCTTATATTTGTAAAATATATGGGATCGGGCCGTACGCCATGACAGGTTTAAAGATACATTTATGGGATCGGGCCGTACGCCACGGCGGAGTTGAGAAGTATTTGTAATATATATGGGATCGGTCCGTACGCCACGGCAGAGTTGAAAGGTAATTGTAATATTTATTGGAGCGGGCCGTACGCCACGGCGGAGTTGAGAAGTATTTGTAATATATATGGGATCGGGTCGTACGCCACGACAGAGTTGAAAGGTAATTGTAATATTTATGGGAGCGGTCGTACGCCACGGCGGATTCAAAGATACATTTATGGGAGCGCGTCGTACGCCACAGAGGATTCAAATATACATTTATGGGAGCGGGCCGTACGCCATGGCGGATTTAAAGAAAGGAAATTACTTATTTACTTATTTTCAGAATTTATTTGGATTACAGTGCCTTATATATATATATTTGCTGCTTAACTTCCTTCACATGTCTACTGCTTTCAGCATATTCTGTCCCATTTATATTGTTGGACCTTAGTGAGTGTCAAGTCGACCTCTCGTCACTACTTCTTCGAGGTTAGGCGGGATACTCACTGGGTACATATATGTATATGTACTCATGCTACACTTTCTGTTCATTTTGTTGCACATGTATCTTCATAGTTCAGCGATTGATTTGGAGACTTGCTCGGGCTGCATTCATCCGGAGGCGTTCCACAGTTGACAGAGTCTCCTTCTTTCTATATCTTTACATTGTATCTCTATTGCTTTTGTCCCATTTATTTTCTTGGACAAGAGTTGTATAATTGTATAAATTGTTAGAAACTGCTCATGTACTTGTGTCACCGGGTTCTGGGGATGTGTTGAGTCTTGTTTTATTAAATTAAATGTATTTCCTATCATGTTTAATTTACAAAAAATTATTTATTTGATTATGAAAAGCAATAAAGGCAACGATTTTGAAATTGTTAAACAGGATNCGGATCGGTACGGAGACGTTTGTACTTTTCTTCGAGAGGCTGCAGGGCTGTTAGGAGTACTTCCCTTCTTGATATCTTATCGTGCGATTCGATTCCTCTCAGGCTTATGCCTATGTTTCTTCCTACTCTATCTTATACGTCGCAAAGCACTTCCTATAATCGAGAGTTTGAGGAATTGTAATGGGGCTACAGATGCGGTGCGTGATGTTTTTCATGCATAGTCAAATGGACTGTTGTTGTCGCCCTGCAGAAGAATACAATGTTATTTCAGCTCAGTAGCTGTGTTACTGAGAGCCTTGAGGCTATGCTCGGATAGTGATGATGTTTCGATTGGTTATCGCGCGATGTTGATTTGGCTGAAGAATGCTTGCCCATGTGTTGGGGGTGATGAATGGCTTGAAGGGAGGTCTTCTCAGAGTGTGATTTCAAGATTTCGATATCTTAGTTCCGGTAGAGGAAAGGCATTTGGATTATGAATGGTCCGGTTTGGGTTGATAAAGTATCGAAGCTGGGTGTCATTGGGAAGGGTGGAATATTCACCTGTGATGTGGTATCGCCGTTTGATCGAATAGAATGTGTTAAGTTTGTCAGTGCTATGGTTTCTTCAGTGGAATAGGGTCAAAGTACTGCGAAGAAGTATTTAAGAAGCGGCTGTCATAGACCGTTGTGTGCAGTGGTTAAGTATTGGAATGAGCGTTTCTAATGAAGGCAACTCAATAAATATGATCATCAGAGAATTTGAAGTCGTGGTGATCTGCTGGTTCAAGAGCTTCAGAGAATGATATTGAATTGAGGACGCAATTTAGAAGCATGCGATGAAGGAAGCCACGTGGAAAGTGCCAGATAGCGGCTAATCACTAAATGTCAGGCGTCAGAGACAGAAGTCGGGTAATTGCTTAAGGGAATGAGTCCAACTAAGTAAGAAGTGGCAGTATAGCCTATGAGTTCAGTGGTAAGGCGGTGGCCTGCCTTGAGGAGGAATTGAAGTGATTTGAGGAATTTTGTGGACAGGGAGTAGGTCCACAAGCTTAAACCGAAATGTTGGTTATTCGGCGGAAGGCTGGANCTAAATGCCAGGCGTCAGAGACGGAAGTCGGGTAATTGCTTAAGGGAATGAGTCCAACTAAGTAAGAAGTGGCAGTATAGCCTATGAGTTCAGTGGTAAGGCGGTGGCCTGCCTTGAGGAGGAATTGAAGTGATTTGAGGAATTTTGTGGACAGGGAGTAGGTCCACAAGCTTAAACCGAAATGTTGGTTATTCGGCGGAAGGCTGGATGCAACACAGATGAGATTATTAGGGATGAGGAAGGATGTGTTATGGCAGGTGAATTTGAGGATATCGTGGCGCATTCAGTAGATGCCCCTGAGAAGCGGACGGACTGGTAAAGATGGTGAATGAGAGCAGGCTGAGGATGGGGTGTTGATGCCATAGGGGGTGTAGCGCAGTATTGTCGGACGGTGTTAGTTGGTGATTTCTGCATGTGGGTTATTTCTAGGTATAGGTTAGCAAGTATTTCTGGGAATAGGTTAATGGGTATTCCTAGGTATAGGGTAGCAGGTATTTCTGGGAATAGGTTAGTGGGTATTTCTAGGAATAGGTTAGCAGGTATTTCTGGGCATAGGTTAGCGGGTATTTTTGGGTATAGGATAGTGGTGGTATGGTTAGTAGTTCTCTGTAAGGAATCATAGCGGCGTTTCGTTAGGAGGAAGAATGGGCTAATGATGCTAGGGATTTTTGGGTATTTGGGGAATGCTAAATTCAGAAGGGCTGACATATTGGTTTAGCAAGATCATGCTAGCAAGGGAGGAAGGATCCCAGCATGGGTCTAAAGTGAGATAAGGGGTAGCTTCGGGCTAAGTGGGGGAGTCCCACCACCTGTAGTTGGATTGTAGGGTTGCGTCCTCATGGGAGTGCGGAATTGCCAGTGTATCAGCAAGTTGTTATAGCTAAGAGAAAGGAGTGAATCGATAAGTGAGCATGGCATATGAGAAAAATGTGCAAATTGGTCCTATTGGACCAGGGATAGGCTCTGGAAGACTAAGAATTTGTGCTTAAGATATAGGCAAGTTGTAAAGGTAGTGACTCAGTCACGTGCTTCATTGAAGAGCATGTTCATGTGCTAGAAGAGCCTTGGAGTTGATTGTATTCGGGGCCAGCCAGAGTGGGTGACTCTCAGCAGCGGTCCTAATGAATTTGAAAGTTTGAAATTGTGGTGTGCAAGGGTTTCATGCAGCAGTATGATTAAGAAACGAGCTTTTGCAGTATAATCTCTGAGGAGAAGGAGACTAGTTGGAGTGTTCTATGTTACTTCAACACGCAAGATAGTGTTGGAAGAGTGAGAGAAATAAACTCCGAGTTGTAGAAAGGTTTTCAGGAGGTTGTGAGACGGGTTGCGGAGTTTAGGCAGCATGGTCTCGTGAATCAAGGTCACTCGGGACGAGTGAGGGTTGAGTTGCTATGAGTTGAAAGGAGATACTATTATCTTTGAGGCAATTAAAGATGATTAAGAGAAGATGGATTGGTTAGCCATGAGGAAAACGGTGCCTGTTCGGCAGTAATCAGTTCCTTCGGTATGATTGGGCATGTGTATGGTTTGTACTGATTTGTGTGGGGCTTGTCGGCCATCGTAATAGATTTCAGTTGGAAGCATTCAAGTGCTATGGCCTGTCAGGTGTAGGCGGATCCCGAAAGGTTATGGTGGTTCAGTCCACTGCCTAAGGATTTTTATGTATTGTGAGGGTGATAACTCACTTGTATGTTGCTACGGTTTTCATGAATTGAGGCAAGTTAAAGATTTCTATATGTGATGAAGGGCTCACCCTATTAGTGTTCAGGAGTCATGATGGAATTCCTATGCCATCCCTTATCGGCACGTTAGGTGTAGTAAGCAGTATGTACTGGAAGTAAGAATCGATATTTTCAGTTCGGTGTTGATAAGGATGTCACGGGCTCAGAGGATCAAGAACAAAGGATTTGAATGTTAAAGAATAAGTTGATGTTGTCTTTAGTGTCACCTGAGATCGGTGTTGGGTGAAAGAGGCTTTGTATCCTGATTACGTGTCATTAAATTGTTTTGTAGCCTTGGGGTGGTCGGTAGTATGGATGTGCATACTGTCTACCTGTGTGAAAAGTCGTGGGAGCGTGACCACGGGAAGATTATGTAAGTGTGACTTGTAGTCACCTGATTGATTGAAGATTTGGACCAAGTATAGGGAAATGCAATATTGCTTAATTGAGAATATATGCCTTAAAGGCGTTTGGTCCAATTGGTTGTGGATTGTGGGGTGCNGGCTTGATAAATTCTTATGTGTTGAGATTCCGCGTGGCGATGAGGTTAAGTGAGCAGAATGGATCTTGAGATTCAGATTATAAATCACACCTCAGTTGTGCTTGAGTTTTGTGGCATGTGGCTCTATCAGTCTCCCCATAATGGTATTATGCACTCAGCGTGCTTGTGACCGATGTCAGTAAATTGTAATAGTGAGCAATTCAGCTCTGTGTATATATTTCTTTATGTAAATTCTATGATGGGATCGGGTGGCACGCCGCCACAGGTATGTTATTTGGATCGGGTTGTGCGCCACAACAGTGTGATGTTGAGCAAGACTCCTATAATGATTATTCTTGTGTTTACTTCCTATTCCTTTGAGGAAAGTTCATATTTATAGCATGAGTCGGGTAGTCCCTTCCTGATGTCGTTTCCTTATGTGTCGTGTTCGAATTGTGGCCTATTGGCGCATTGTGACGTCGTGTGAGACTGTTGGTTATGCCTGGGGTGATTGGGTATCTAAGCAGTTCATTCTGGGTGAGACGAGATTTATAAATTTGGGATCGGTGTGATAGGATTATGCGAGTATATTGCAAGGGAGTTGCCATTGTTTGTTTGCAATGAGATAATGATCTAAGTTTAAAGAAAAGATTTCAACGTGTGGTTAACTCTGCAGATGATTATGAATTTCCACACATCTCCTCTGTTGTGGTGATATCGTTAGCGTTATAGAAAAAATGTATGAATGTAACTTATAAGGTGCTTTGAGAGCATCAAAGTCGCAAAACTTTGGCTATTAAGATCCAGGGAGCGTCATTGTGGTCAGATAAGGGATCAGGCGGTGTATGGTGCTGATTTAGCAAAGGCACGCAGTTGTGTTCTGGTGCCTCGTGTGGTAGTTGATGCGGTGTTCAAATATTAGAATCAGGCCTGGCAGATAATTTCAGATGTTAGAACTAAGTTCGGAGCCTATTATATGAATAAAGGAGGATATCTTCAGATTTGATCAAGCTTATGTGCTCAACTGGGTTGTGGTAGCACG
The DNA here is from genome assembly GCA_005239495.1 of Nicotiana undulata. NCBI lineage: Eukaryota > Viridiplantae > Streptophyta > Magnoliopsida > Solanales > Solanaceae > Nicotiana > Nicotiana undulata. The sequence goes on along the minus strand of ML249673.1, from coordinate 24,097 downwards.
GGCAGGTGCACGAGTTGTTAAACAGTGATTTCAGATAATCCTGGGGCAGTTCTTGGCACGTTCGAGGACGAACGTCTGTTTAAGTGGGGGAGAATGTAACGATCCGACCGGTCGTTTTGAGATCCAGCGCGTCGTTCAGCAGTCGGGAGTCACGAACAACTTCATTCAGGTATATTGACTTGTGCATATGGTCGAAATTAAAATTTAGGAAGATCGGAGTTGAATTTAAAGGAAAATTCTCATTTCAGAAGTCTTAAGTTGAAGAAATCGAGTAAGGATGGGATTTTGAGTAAACGACCTCGGAATCAGGATTCGAAGGTTCCAGCAGGTTCGTATGATGATTTCGGACTTGGGCGTATGTCCAGAACGGGTTTTGGATAACCCGGGAGCAGTTCAGCGCATATTGTGGAAAGTCAGTATTTTAGGGAAATTTCCTAAGTTTGACTTGAAGTACATTTCAATGATATTGATGTCCGTTTGGGATTCCGAGTCCGGGAATAGCTCCGTATGGTGATTCTGGAGTTGGGAGCGCGATCGGAAGTGAATTCGGATATCCGAAAGTCAATATAAGGTCATTTGGCTAAAGATAGAAAACTGAAGGTTTTTGAAGAATTCGACCGAAAATGGAAATTTTAATATCGGGGTCAGAATGCGATTTCGGAAGTTGGAGAAGGTCCATAATGTCGAATATGAATGGTGTGCAAAATTTGAGATCTATCAGACGTGATTTGATAAGTTTCGGCGTCGGAGGTGAAAGTTAGAAATTTCAAAGTTCATAGAGTTGGATTTTAGTGCGATTCGTGATTTCGGCGTTGTTTGATGTGATTTGAAGCCTCGAGCGAGTTCGTTGGGTGTTATGGCACTGAGTCGTGTATTTGGACGGGGTCCCGAGGGCCTCGGGTGTGTTTCGGGTGGTTTCGGGGCATTTCGGGTTGAATTGTTGTTGCTGGTTTTCTGGTTCTGATGGTGTTCTACGCGAACACAGCCTTTGATTTGCGATCGCAGAGAAGGAATTGAGGGGCAGTGGTTTTGGTCTATGCGATCGCAGATTTTGGTGTGCGTTCGCGGAGAAGGTCTAGGCAGAGCAGTGCGATCGCAGGCCTGCTACTGCGTTCGCAGAAGAGAGCGAGTGAGGGTACTGGAGATGACATGTGCGACCGCAGGTCTGTTGGTGCGATCACGGAGGAGGGTCCTGGGTGGCCTGTGAGATCGCAAAGGATCTCCTACGATCGCAAAGGATCTCCTACGATCGCAGAGAAGGCCTGTGCTGGGCAGTGTTGATTAAAGTGGAATTTTGGCATTTCTCTCTCATTTTTCAAAGCCATGGGCGATTTTTGGAGAGCTTCAAAAGAGGATTTTTGTCATCTATGTTAAGGTAAGTTACTCCTACTCATTTCAAGTTAGATACAAGACTATTACATGGATTAGATCATGAAAATTATGGAAAATTTGAGGAAAATTTGGAAGAAACCTAGAATTTGGAAATTGGGATTTTAGCCACGAATTGAGCATGAATAATTGAGTAAAATGTGTAATTGAATTAGTAAATCTTCGGGTAGGGATTTTCTTCACGAATTTTTGAGGTCCGAGCACGTGGGCCCGAGGGAATTTTGGTCATTTCATTGAGCCGGGCTGAGGAACTTTGTAATTTGAATTGGTTATGATCTATTGAGTATATTTTCATTGAATTATCGTTATTTGGATAGTTTGGGAGCGTTGTGCATCCATTTTTAGTCGTCGTAGAGGCTTGGAGGCCGGTGATGGATCTTCGGAGCGAGGTGAGTCTCCTTTCTAACCTTGTAAGAGGGAATTGTCCCCATAGGTGTTCTATATGCTGTGTGTAGTTGTTTGTGGGGGCTACATACGCACCAAGTGACGAGAGTCCGTGCGTAGCGGCTATTATTGCTATGTCCGGGTAGTTAGGCCCCACATCATGCTCTATTTTCTACTCGTAATGAACTATATGTTATGAGCCCTGATTATATGCGTAGTTTTTGTTCCTCTGACATTTATGGAGTTTAAATAATATAAAAGGAATTGTTTTATGGAAAACTAAAATGAAAGGAAATGTTTTACGGAAATAAAGAATAAAAATGAAAGGAATTGTTTTACGGAAAATAAAATGAAAAGAATTGTTTTTTGGAGAATAATATGAAAGGGATTGTTTTTTTTACGGGAAGTAGTATGAAAGAAATTGTTTATGGAAAGTATTAGGAAAAGGAAAGAATATTGTGTGTGCATGTGACCGCTTCGCAATCTACATTCCGTGAGCAATGTGTGATTTCCCCCACTCTTATATTTGTAAAATATATGGGATCGGGCCGTACGCCACGACATGTTTAAAGATACATTTATGGGATCGGGCCGTACGCCACGGCGAAGTTGAGAAGTATTTGTAATATATATGGGATCGGGCCGTACGCCACGGCAGAGTTGAAAGGTAATTGTAATATTTTTGGGAGCGGGTCGTACGCCACGACGGATTCAAAGATACATTTATGGGAGCGGGTCGTATGCCACGACGGATACAAAGACACATTTATGGGATCGGGCCGTACGCCACGGCGGATTTAAAGAAAGGAAATTACTTATTTACTTATTTTCAGAATTTATTGCGATTACAGTGCCTTATATATATATATTTGTTGCTTAACTTCCTTCACATGTCTACCGCTTTCACCATATTCTGTCCCATTTATATTGTTGGACCTTAGTGAGTGTCAAGTCGACCTCTCGTCACTACTTCTTCGAGGTTAGGAGGGATACTCACTGGGTACATATATGTATATGTACTCATGCTACACTTTCTGTGTATATTGTTGCACATGTATCTTCATAGTTCAGCGATTGATTTGGAGACTTGCTCGGACTGCATTCATCCGGAGGCGTTCCGCAGTTGAAAGAGTCTCCTTCTTTCTATATCTTTACATTGTATCTCTATTGCTTTTGTCCCATTTATTTTCTCGGACAAGAGTTGTATAGTTGTATAAGTTCTTAGAAAATGCTCATGTACTTGTGTCACCGGGATCTGGGGATGTATTGAGTCTTGTTTTATTAAATTAAATGGATTTACTATTGTGTTTAATTTACAATAATTTATTTATTTGATTATGAAAAGCAATAAAGGCAACGATTTCGAAATTTTTAAACAGGATGGTACTTCAACTGATTAAGGGGTTGGCTTTCCTGACAGTGGTGTCCGGCGCCATCACAACCCATAGGTTTTGGGTCGTGACAACTCAAGGGGGATGGCACGGAACTGTTGACTGCATCGCTGATCGACTAATTTTACCGCAAATAGGCCTTTTCGAATTTAAGGGGGTAATAATATAGGAAGAGCGCAACCACTCATCAAGCGTTGCTATAGTATTTTGTTTGGCACGAGTGGAGTATGAATGCAGAACATGATATGCAAGAAATAAGCATTAAAACAGATAGTCATGTATTTACACGTTAAGGAAAACGGTAAAGACAACAGTTATGATTTAAAGCACTTACAAAGGAAGACAAAGAAACAGGTCAGTTTCATTTTGTGAAATAAATACTTGAAAGAAATAAACAATTAATTGCACGTATCAGGGAAGAGGAAAGGGTGCAAGCATCAAACAAATTAAAGGTACAAATTAACGGAACAATTTGTAATGGTAAAAGCCTAGGTAAATCCCCAGCATAGTCGCCATGCTGTCGCGCCCCCCTTTTTCCTCGCGGAGATCGGGGTTTCGTCACGTGACAACTCTTTTAAGGAAAAGATGTTAAAAGAGAGAGTCGCCACCTAACGGGTTTGAGGTGCGTTAGGGCACCTAGGGGGGTTTCTTTTATAAACTAAATTGCTAACCATATATTGGGTAAGGGCTTGAAATTATCCCAAGGGGAAAGTGTTAGGCACCCCTCAGGATCCACAGATGTGGTTCCCGGCCAAATAGTTTTCGTGAATTTGTACAATTAGCAAATAACAAGTAAAGGGCTCAAGTAAGAGGGGATTTCAAATATTAAACGAGCAAGTGTTTGGAAAACAATTATGAAACGATAAAGTTTTGAAAAGATTATAACTTAGCATTTAAAAGAAATGATATCCTAGGTTTGAAATAATACGGATCACATCAATGCAATACCCGATAGACACTCCTCAAAGAGGGCTACACGTGGTATTAGCGCATTGGTCATCATATCAATATTCTACCCTTTCTCGCCCCATGAAGGTAATTAAAGCACGTGTTTGGTCACGAATTCTATTGCGTGCTATTACCCGTCCCATCCTATCAATCCCGGAGGAGATTAGGACTACTATCCTAAAGGAGGTACTAGGCTGACCCTTAGGTTTAAAGGGAAAGATTCTAAGCGACAAACAATAAAACTTAGGACTGCAAATAGATGGAAAGAATGTAAAGCAGATATGAGGCCCAAATATTCCTCCACAGATTATGCATATAATTTAGCACGACTCAAACATAGGTAAGGGCCTTATTAATTACAGAATCCTAAAGCATGATATCTAGGCGAAACTGGAATACAATAGAGAGGCAGTTTGGTTGCTTAAGTCAGAGAAGGAATATCAGTTTTTGCTTACTGATTTTAACTTGTTGATAATTGAGCAGCATATATGAAGAAGTATATTTCCAGTTTAAACAGATCTAACACCTAAGGCTTGCCTAGGCGTGCCAGTTATTAAAGAAAATTGTTTGAATCATATTACTAAGCATATTTTTAGGTGTTCAGATTTCAAAAAATAGTTACCAAACTGGATGAGTCTGTTTTTATCAAGAATCAAGCTAGGCGATGCCTAAGCGAATACAAATGCAATCCTAAAGCATGATATCTAATGCAAGAAGATGCAGGACCTAAAGATGATATTCTACATGCACAAATATTTCAGTTCCAGACTTTCAAAAATATATAGAAGGACCTATTTATTAACATTGCATTTATCCTAAGGCATGATATCTAAGTGTTCGTATTGCATCGCAGTTTCAGAAAACCACTTGTTTATTAGTTTGTTAAGCCTAATACATGATCCCTAGGTGTACATGGAAGCGTATAAAGTAATGCAAAAGTACCAATTATTGACATATTTTAACACAAGATTTTCTAAATGATATGAGGATGAACATGCTGAAACAGTATACATGGATCCTAAGGAACGGGATTTCTAATGCATAGATATGAACCTACACATGATATCTATTGCACAGATAAGGAATTAAAAGCCTAAACATGGTTTCTACCCTTTATAGTAACTAAACATGCATGGTTATCCCCTCTCATTTCACTATCCACCCCCATAAGTTGTTTACAAATTATTACAAGCCAGGAGTTATTAATTACATAATAAAAGAGAAAATAAGAAGTTATTCTATAGGGAGACTTCAGTAGGCCCAAATCCTCTGAACCTCAATGCCTTTGGTGTTTCATAGCCTTTCATAGTCCGGGTGTGTCAAAGTTCCCTAAGGACCTCAAGGGCTCCCGGGCCATGCTCACAACCAGACTTAGTAACCAGGAGTTAAACACGTGTAGTGTGGAAATACCAACCTCAGTGTGTCAGAGTTCAGAGGGAACTCAAGAGGTTCCCAAAGTAGTGCTCATACTGAGGGGGTGGAACTTAAGAATCTAGGAATAAAGTGATGTGCAAGGGATGAGTTTGAAAAGGTTTTGACAGGAAAAAGTGTTGAAAGAGATTTAGTTAAAACATTTCATAGACTAGGGAGTCTGTTTGATAAACAGTTTTGAAAAGAGAGTATAATACTAAGCAACAGTCCAAACACATCACCCAAATGGGTTCACCAAGACAGGTTCAGCCACTACAAACAAGGACAATAGGGGTGGGGACACATAGAACATTTAACTGCATATACAATAACCCAGCAAAGATATAGGATTGGTTTAAACATGCTCAGAAACTGCTGTCACTGGCATAGTCACAAAACCAGACATAAAGGACCACATAGAGGGGTGATAGGAATTTGGGGTATACAACAAGTAAGAAAATAGTTGGTAAGTCATGCTAAAAAACACACATAAAGGGGATATACTAGTCTAAAGGAAAGGGAAGATAGAATAACATGATAGTGATGTATTTTAATTATAGGTTTTCACAAAAGAACCACAAATAGAAGCAAACCAGAAACAACAAGAACTGAAACAAATAGAGAATCATATTGTTGTTGGAGCTTTGTATTGAAACTAGGACATACCAGTGAAAAGGAGAGCAAGCAGAATGAAAGAGCAAGAGAGAGCACAATGGTTAGCCTTGGCTTGCAGCCGGCTAACAATTAGACAGTAGCAAATAGCACAAGAGAGAGAGAGAGAGAGAGAGAGAGAGAGAGAGAGCAGAGATTCTTTTAGTGTAAGAGATAGTTTTGAACCCTAGTGTTCATGTCCCTTGTTAATGAGAGACTAAGAGTACTTATAGTTTTGAATCATGCAGAAAATTAGGCAACAAATAATAGTTTAGCACAATTATAGAAGTAAGCATCAATCAGCATTAGTCTAATGTTAAGACTTAATTTAATTAAGGAGTCATGTACAAACGGTAATAAGCAGTGTCAAACAAGGAAATAAATCATGTAAGAACTGATTTCAACATATAAGAGACAACATAGGTACAGAGCATGGGATTAGGACCAAGTTCAGAATACCCTAACTAAGAAAAGTATATTTTGACAGCAAAAGCATCCATTTAAATAAGGCAGGGAATAACTTAATTCCGGAAACCAGTAAGAAAACATCGAGTGAGATTCAAAATTACAGGAAATCAACACCAATTAGGGAGAATATCACACATGTAAGAAAACACTCAAAATCAGTAGAGAATATTGTGTAAAATTAAGTAAAGTACTAGTCACAATTATTCAAGGATTCAAAGTGGCAAAACAATACCGATTTAAACGGAATAAACACACATTAGGCGAAAATCAGAAACCCTAGTATATGACATTAGGGGTCATGTGAGTCAGGGAGGCAAGAAGAATCAAAGACGAACAACATAGGGCAAAGATCAATAATCACATATGCAAATACACAGTCAAACCAGTAGTTTTCAGGGTTTTAGGTATAAAAATTAGGGGTTCACACAGATACTAGTACGAATCAATAGAGTAGACATGATACACACAAGAGAGATGAATAGTCATAAACCCTAATGGGAAAACAGAGTAAAATTACTTGAAATTCAAGCTATTCGTGACAATCAAGAACATACACTGACCAAACCACAAGGAAAAGGTTTCAATAATGGTAAATATGAGGGAAAATCATGCGATAGTGTTAAAAATTGACAAAGAAAACCATTTTGAGAAAGGGCTTTGGAACCCTAGTTAAAAATGCAGAACCGTTTAGGAAAAATAAAAAATATTTAAAGGAAACATCATAATAACTCGTAATATGCGTAGATCTATTGTAGATCTAAAAGAATCGGAGGTTTCAAACATTAGGGTTTCAAAGAAAACCTCAGAGATGATAAGAAGAACCTCAAAGGTCACCGGCTCGAGCTTCAAAGGTCACAGACCTTACTCGAAATCAAGCCTTGGAGGCCTGAAGCAAACAGGAACACCATGGGTGTGAGTAGACGGGTCTTCGCCCTTCGAGGACCTTAGGGATTTCATTGCCGGCATAAGAGAACCATAAGAGGCAGGGGGTGAGGAATCCATGGTCTCCGGTGGAGAAGGCTGCCGGAGAAGATGTAGGGACTCGTCGGAGAAGGGAAGATACAGAAGTCTCTAGAAGGGACTAGAGAGAGAGAGAGAGAGAGAGAGAGAGAGAGAGAGAGAGAGAGAGAGACGGTGAGAAAAATGAGAGGGGTTGGGGAGTTAGTTCGAATTAATTATGATAATAACGATCTGGGCTGTTGATCTAATTTGATCAACAGCTCAGATTGATCCGGGGTTGGGCCAGGTAGGAGGTTAATTTGGGCTGGGTAGTTAATTGGGTTAAAGGGTTGGGTATTGGGTTGAAATTGAAAGAAAATCAAAGTGTCTAGATTTTAAATACCCATGAAAATAGAATAAAATAATTAATAAAATAGCTAATAGTTATATAAAATAAAATTAATGCTAAGTAAGTAAAATTTAAGGTAATTGGATAATATAAAAATATAAAACAACTAATTATGGAATTAAAATAGCATAAATACACAATTAGGCCATAGTTGCAAATCTGTGTAATTATAGCTAAATAGTTCCTAATTGGTTAATTTGTGAAATAATTAAATCCTAATAGGATAAAATAGAATTAAAAACAAGATAATTGAGTTGGGAAATATTTTGAAATTATTTATAATATAATTTATGAGCAATTATTGAATACAAAACTACTAAATAAATAGGAAAATGAACTAGTAAAAATATAAAAAATTATGGAAAAACATAATTCATTATGAAAAGTGATTTTGAAGGTAAAATGTAAGTTTAAAAATAATTTCGGGGAAAAATTGGGTATCAATAGCTGCCCCTCTTTACCCGGGAAGGATTAAAGAGTTGTCAGGTAAAGATATGATGGCCAATTTTGACCGAGTAGAAATGGTTCGAAAGATTGAGGCCGCACCCTGGTTTCTGAGCTGCCTACATATCCCTGGTTTTACAGGAATCAGGTCGTATGTAGTTCAGGAGTCATCGACGAAGTATACCGGTGAAGTTTTAAAGGGACGGACGCAAAGTGCAAGGTTGGGTGAACAAACGGCCTACGAGGTAGTTGGGAGAACTGGAGCGGGACCGCTCCTGCCTGGATGGCTGTTGCTAGCCGGATTACCTGCAAATGAACAATACAAGCATATATCATGCGTAATTTAAACATGATGCAAATTCCCGTTGGACTATGAATGTTGTCTTTGGACGGTTAAGGATGACGTCCTTAGACCATGATGTCCTGGGCCATGAATTGCTTGATGCAGGATTCGCAGGCCATGAAATGATGTTCTCGGGCCATGAAGATGGTGCCTCCGAACCATGATGCCTTTGAATAATGATACGCGAACTGATAAAAGAGATCCTCAGGCCATGACATGGTGTTCTCGGTCCATGATGATGGTGCCTCCGAACGATGACTCCTTTGGATAAGTTGGCGATATTTCAACCCATGAAGATGCAATAATATGATACTAACAAGACAAATCTTAGTCTTGCGAATTAAAGGGGCAAAGCTTAGCCCGAAAGGAAGCGAAGTAAATAATGATAGAGATAGGGGTTTCTTTTGAAAAGTAAATGGGAGGCAACGTTTAGCCTCGGAATGCAGAATTGTACTCTTATGCAAATGTAGATGGAGGTAGAGCTTGACCTCGAAGGCAAAAAGGTAGCCTTATGCGAGATGTAAATGCAGATGGAGACAACATTTAGTCTCGGAAGGCAGAATGGTAGCCTTATGCAAATGCAGATGGAGGTAGAGCTTGACCTCGGAAGGCAGAAAGGTAGCCTTATGCAAGATGTAAATGCAGATGGAGACAACGTTTAGTCTCGGAAGATAGAATGGTAGCCTTATGCAAGATGTAAATGCAGATGGAGACACCGTTTGGTCTCGGAAGGCAGAATGGTAGCCTTATGCAAGAAATAAAATGCAGATGGAGACACCGTTTAGTCTCGGAATGCATAATGGTAGCCTTATGCAAGAAATAAAATGCAGATGGAGACAACGTTTAGTCTCGGAAGGAAAAATGGTAGCCTTATGCAGGATCTAAATGCAGATGGAGACAACGTTTAGTCTCGGAAGGCAGAATGGTAGCCTTATGCAAGAAATAAAATGACAGTAGGAGTTCTTAGCTGATGATAAATTGAGGCACTATGATTGTGGTGAGTATCGTGATACTGAAGCATCGTTTTGTGCTGATAATAAATGTTGGCATGTGCGACGATCTTGAGAAGCGTGTCTTTGAACAATGTGCGTTCTTCGAGCGGGTAGAATGTTTTTGGGGCCTTTGCCATCTTTGTGCCTGCATCCAAAGAAAAATCGTGAGTTCTGTAAGGGGAAGAGTTAGTTCGCATTCCCGCTGGTTTTACTTGACTCGTCCTCTTGACGATGATACTGTCTATATCATTGGGGTAGCGTTTGCTAAACAAGTTGTTTCAAAAATAATGCATGATTTTGTAAAAGTATAATTTTAGCATATAATCTGAATAGTTTTAGATGAACCTATGACCGCGACACGGTTCGAGACATTGCAACCTCTCCTGCTACGAAATTTTGAGGGTTCTCCTCAAAATTCTGCCCCAGTTTGATAGGTGAATACTTCTGACTGTTGCTCGTGCAGCGATTGGCTGAACTTGCTTCAGAATTTTGAGGGTCCTCCTCAAAATTCTGCCCCAGTTTCCAATTGAGGGGAGAAATGAGATTTTTATTGAATTATGACCGAACCCATATGGCTGCCTACGTATCCCCTCTTAAACGGGAATCAGGTCAGGCGTAGTTCAATTTACATTATTGACAAAAGCATAAAGAATTACACATAGTAGCGTTTGACTGCATCTGAATTGATTGGTTTTGGCCAAACTTCTCCGTCCATTTTTGGAAGTATAAGTGCTCCTCCTGTCAGTACTCTGTGAACCATGTAGGGCCCTGCCAGTTGGGAGAGAACTTCCCTTTGGCCTCGTCTTGATGTGGAAAGATTTTCTTTAACACTAGATGCCCTGGCGTGAATCGTCTCGACTTGACTTTCTTGTTGAAGGCTCTGGACATTCTGTTCTGGTAGAGTTGACCATGACAAATTGCGTTCATTCTCTTTCCGTCTATGAGGGCCAGTTTCTCATAACGGTTCCTTACCCATTCTGCGTCGCTGAGCTCAGCTTCTTGTATGATTCTCAGAGATGGAATCTCAACTTCGGTAGGAATAACAGCCTCTGTACCGTAGACCAGCATATAGGGAGTTGCCCCGGTTGATGTGCGGACCGTGGTACGGTATCCCAGTAAGGCGAATGATAACTTCTCATTCCATTGCTTGTGCCTTTCTATCATCTTCCTTAGTATCTTCTTGATGTTTTTGTTAGCGACCTTAACAGCTCCATTCATCTAAGGTCTGTAGGCTATGGAATTCTTGTGTTTAATCTTGAAGGTCTCGCACATACCTTTCATTAGGTCACTGTTGAGATTAGAACCATTATCGGTGATGAGTGATTAAGAAACTCCGAACCGACAAATAATGCGGTCGCGGACAAAGTCGGCCACGAATTTCTTAGTAACTTCTTTGTAGGAGGATGCTTCGACCCATTTAGTAAAGTAATCGATGGCGACCAGAGTGAACCGGTGTCCTTAGAGACGGCAAGCTCGATCGGTCCAATAACATCCATGCCTCAGGCGGCGAACGACCACAGTGAACTTGTTGCATTAAGCTCACTTGGAGGTACCTTTATCATATCTCCATGTATCTAGCACCGGTGGCATTTTCGAACATACTGGATGCAGTCCGTTTCCATAGTCATCCAAAAGTAACCAGCTCGGAGTATCTTTTTCGCCAGAACAAAACCATTCATGTGTGGACCGCAGGTCCTAGCATGAATTTCTTCCAGTAGTTTTGATGCTTCTTTTGTGTCGACGCACCTTAACAGCCCCAAATCAAGAGTCCTCCTATACAAGATTCCTCCGCTGTGAAAGCAATTGTTAGACAATCTCCGAAGTGTGCGTTTCTGAGTGGCATTTGCAAACTCATGGTATTCTCCTTTTGCCAAGCATTCCGTGATATCATGTAACCAAGGATTTCCGTCTGCTTCTTCTTCGACATGGGCACAATAAGCTGGCTGATTATGGATCTTTACGGGAATAGGGTCAATGAAGTTTTTGTCCGGATGCTGGATCATTGAGGACAAAGTAGACAAAGCATCGGCGAACTCATTCTGGATTCTGGGGACATGCCAGAATTCTATATTTGTGAACCTCTTTCTCAACTCTTGTACGCGATGCAGATATGGCAATATCTTGGAATTTTTGGTCGCCCATTCTCCTTGTACCTGATGTACCAATAAGTCTGAGTCACCAATTACTAACAGCTCTTGGACGTTCATGTCAATGGCCATGTTGAGCCCCAAGATGCAGGCGTCATATTCAGCCATGTTGTTGGTACAGGGAAATCTGAGTTTGGAAGATACTGGATATTGCTGACCAGTTTCTGATACTAGGACCGCCCCAATGCCAACTCCTTTGAAGTTTGCTGCTCCATCAAAGAACATCCTCCAACCGTCGTAGGATTCTGCATTGTATTCTCCTATGAATGATACCTCTTCATCGGGAAAATATGTTTTCAGGGGTTCGTATTCTCCGTCCACAAGATTTTCAGCAAGATGGTCCGCCAATGCCTGTCCCTTGACTGCCTTCTAAGTCACGTAGATAATGTCAAACTCGCTTAGCAGGATTTTCCATTTGGCTAGCTTGCCATTAGGCATGGGCTTATGAAAGATGTACTTTAATGGTCCATCCTTGATATGAGATATGTTGTGTAGGCCCATAATTAATGCCTCAGCTTCTGGGCGACCCAAGTCAAAGCGCAGCAGGTGCGTTCCAATAAAGAATACCGGGCCTCGTACGGAGTGAACTTCTTGCTGAGATAGTAAATGGTTTGCTCTTTTCTCCCTATTTCATCATGTTGCCGAAGAACTCAACCGAAAGCTCCATCTAGTACGGCAAGGTAGAGTAGCAGGGGTCTACCTGGATCAGGTGGTACCAAGACCGGTGGTGTTGAACAATACTCTTTGATTCTGTCGAAAGATTTTTGACAATCTTCGGTTCACTTAGTTGCGGCGTCCTTCTTCAGCATCTTGAAGATCGGCTCACAGATGACTATAGACTTTGCTATGAATCGGCTGATGTAGTTAAGCCTCCTTAAGAAGCTCATAACATCTTTCTTGTTCCTTGCGGCAGTAATTCCTGAATGGCCTTGACCTTTGATGGATCCAATTTTATTCCCCGGCGGCTTACAATGAATCCCAGCAACTTCCCAGCAGAAATCTCGAATGCACACTTTGTAGGGTTCAGCTTCAGATTGTATTTTCGCAACCTGTTGAAGAACTTCCTCAAATCCTCCATGTGGTCAACAACTTTCTTTGATTTGATAATGACGTCATCCACATACACTTGGATCTCCTTATGAATCATGTCGTGGAATATGGTGGTCATAGCCCTCATGTAGGTGGCCCCTGCATTCTTTAGGCCGAACAACATCATCTTGTATTAGTACACTCCCCATGGTGTAATGAACGCTGTTTCTCAGCATCTTCCTCATCCATCCAAATCTGATGATAACCTGCGAAGCAATCTACGAAGGATTGTAATTCATGCTTGGCGCAGTTGTCAATTAGAATGTGTATATCCGGCAAGGGGAAGCCGTCTTTCGGACTGGCCCGGTTGAGATCCCGGTAGTCGACACAGACTTTGAAGGTGAGCGAAGTACTTCGAGGAATTATATGGAAGGAACCTCTGCTAAGAATGGAATGCATTGATTTGGGGCACCTTCCCGTCCTTCTTCGGCACAGGAACAATGTTGGATAACCATGTTGGGTACTCAACCACCCTGAGAACTTTGGCGTTGATCTTCTTGGTAACTTCTTCTTTGATTTTCAAACTCATGTCGGGTTTGAACTTTCTGAGCTTTTGTTTCACCGGTGGACATGTTGGATTGGTTGGCAATTTGTGAGCCACAATAGACGTGCTTAGACCAGTCATGTCATCATACGACCAGGCGAATATGTCTTCATACTCCTTTAGAAACTCTGTGTACTTTTTCTTTTCTGATGGTGCTAAATGAATGCTGATGTGAGTCTCCTCGACGTTCTCTGAATCTCCTAGATTTATAACCTCAGTCTCGTCCAGGTTGGACTTAGGTCTGTTTTCAAATTTTTCGACCTCTTTAACAATCTCATCAAGTATATCGTCTTCATCTGAATCAATGTCTGTTTGCCGCGTTGTCTCATTGCATGTCATAGTCATCGGTTCATCAAGACAAGTAATAGTAATGCTGTATAGATAATGTAATGAGAGAAAAACAGCAGCAATAAATAAGAGAAATTAGAAAATGCTTTGATAAATTGAATAACTATTTTGAACATTGAGGATCTTATTGCAGGAATTGAAAAATGCAGAAAGAAAAATCATTTTGGTAAAACAGTAAGTAATGCTTGTTTTAGCCTTGCTACCCCGAGGCTCGTCGGGCTTTGGTTGTCCTGATAGACCAGTTCTTGAGATACGCTCCTTTACTCATAGCCTGTATGGAAGGTCTTCTCCAATTGCGGTATTGGCTGCTCCAAAGGGTAATAATGACCGCGCTAGGGTGGCGACCAGACGTTGTACTTTTTCCAAGTGTAGTCGTATTCCAGACCGAAAGTGGTGCCATGTTTTCATTCAAGACCTGAATACCCCGGCCGTCAGTGACCTCTATTTGTTCAACCATATTTTCCTTCCTGATACCGTTGGATTCTCCCATCTTACTCTTGCCTTTGTTTCTGTCTTTAGGAGGACTAGGAGGAGGAGTAGGTGGAGGGCTCTTGGATCTTGTGCGATAAGCTGATGATGCCAGAATGCACGAACTAACCTTTGGGGAGGGGAATAATAAATGAAAAAAGAAACAAAACAAAAGGTAACCAAGTCAGTGAGGATTATAAAAAATATTGCAGTATTTAAACACGTAATGCGGAAACGTAAAGCGTATCCTAAATTGGGGACCTCTTTGTGCCCGAGGTAGGCCTAGCGACAAGTTGATTTGGAGAACTTAAAATGCTACATGCCTCATTTTGTTGATAATAAATAGACGAATCCCAAAACGACACTAAATGAACGAAAAGGAAAGTCACTAATGGCCATTGGCCTTATTACATCAACAGAGAAGAAAAACTCCCTACCTACTTGGTCCCAGAAGGACCTTCCCCAGATTCAGCATTCTTGCTTCCCTCGATCAGCTTTCCCAACTCGCGAAGTCCCACCAGTAGGTAGGTTCTTGCTAGATATTCCCCTTCAGCTCTCTCAACCTTTTGGCAAGTCTCGATCCTTTTGATGGATATTGGAGACCATGTCGAATCTAGGACTTCGTGCCTCAGTTTCTGCAAAGCAAATAAGGTTAGGCACTTACCCCCACCAGACTCGACTATTTAACATCAATAATTAGCAGGAAGAATTTAGTTCTCCAAATAAATGCACAGAACGTGATAATGTCCATTTGGGTTTAGGGAAACCCGGTGGACTTTGGACAAGGCTATCTTAAAGGCTATTGTGCGGACAACACGCTAGCCTGGCTAGGATTGACCATGATGCATGCAACAGTATAACAGAGTAACGTTTCTATAGGGTTTTATACTGGTACCCTTGAGCGAACAACTCAAGGGGGAAGGCACGGAACTGTCGACTGCACCGCTGATCGACTAATTTTACCGCAAATAGGCCTTTCCGAATTTAAGGGGGTAATAATATAGGAAGAGCGCAACCACTCATCAAGCGTTGCTATAGTATTTTGTTTGGCACGAGTGGAGTATGAATGCAGAACATGATATGCAATAAATAAGCATTAAAACAGATAGTCATTTACACGTTAAGGAAAGCGGTAAAGACAACAGTTATGATTTAAAGCACTTACAAAGGAAAACAAAGAAACATGTCAGTTTCATTTTGTGAAATAAATACTTGAAAGAAATAAACAATTAATTGCACGTATCAGGGAAGAGGAAAGGGTGCAAGCATCAAACAAATTAAAGGTACAAATGCACGAAATGATTTTTAGTAAAAGCCTAGGTAAATCCCCAGCAGAGTCGCCATGCTGTCGCGCCCCCCTTTTTCCTCGCGGAGATCAGGGTTTTGACACGTGACAACTCTTTTAAGGAAAAGGTGTTAAAAGAGAGAGTCGCCACCTAACGTGTTTGAGGTGCGTTAGGGCACCTAGGGGGGTTTCTTTTATAAACTAAATTGCTAACCATAGATTGGGTAAGGGCTTGAAATTATCCCAAGGGGAAAGTGTTAGGCACCCCTTAGGATCCACACATGTGGTTCCCGGCCAACTAGTTTTCGTGAATTTGTACAATTAGCAAATAACAAGTAAAGGGCTCAAGTAAGAGGGGATTTCAAATATTAAACGAGCAAGTGTTTAGAAAACCATTATGAAATGACAAAGTTTTGAAAAGATTATAACCTAGCATTTAAAAGAAATGATATCCTAGGTTTAAAATAATACTGATCACATCAATGCAATACCCGATAGACACTCCTCAAAGAGGGTCTACACGTGATATTAGCGCATCGGTCATCATATCCATATTCTACCCTTTCCCGCCCCGTGAAGGTAATTAAAGCACGTGTTTGGTCAAGAACTCTATTGCGTGCTATTACCCGTCTTATCCTATCAATCCCAGAAGAGATTAGGACTACTATCCTAAAGGAGGTACTAGGCTGACCCTTAGGTTTAAAGGGAAAGATTCTAAGCGACAAACAATAACATTTAGGACTGCAAATAGATGGAAATCACGTAAAGCAGATATAAGGCCCAAATATTCCTCCATAGATTATGCATATAATTTAGCACGACTCAAACACAGGTAAGGGCCTTATTAATTTCAGAATCCTAAAGCATGATATCTAGGCGAAACTGGAATACAATAGAGAGGCAGTTTGGTTGCTTAATTCAGAGAAGGAATATCAGTTTTTGCTTACTGATTTTAACTTGTTGATAATTGAGCAGCATATATGAAGAAGTATATTTCAAGTTTTAACATATCTAACACCTAAGGCTTGCCTAGGCATGCCAATTATTACAGAAAATTATTTGAATTATATTACTAAGCATACTGTTCTAGGTGTTAAGATTTCATAAAATAGTTACCAAACTGGATGAGTCTGTTTTTATCAAGAATCAAGATAGGGGATGCCTAAGCGAATACAAATGCAATCCTAAAGCATGATATCTAATGCAAGAAGATGCAGAATGATGCAGGACCTAAACATGATATTCTACATGCACAAATATTTCAGTTCCAGAACATGCTTTTAAAAATATACAGAAGAACCTATTTGTTAACATTGCATTTATCCTAAGGCAGGATATCTAAGTGTTCGTATTGCATCGCAGTTTCAGAGAACCACTTGTTTATTAGTTTGTTAAGCCTAATACATGATCCCTAGGTGTACATGGTAGCGTATAAAGTAATGCAAAAGTACCAATTATTGACATATTTTAACACATAATTTTCTAAATGATATGAGGATGAACATGTTGAAACAGTATACATGGATCTTAAGGAACAGGATTTCTAACGCATAGATATGAACCTACACATGATATCTATTGCGCAGATAAGGAATTAAAAGCCTAAACATGGTTTCTACCCTTTATAGTAACTAAAAATGCATGGTTATCCCCTCCCATTTCACTATCCACCCCCATAAGTTGTTTACAAATTATTACAAGCCAGGAGTTATTAATTATATAATAAAAAAGAAAACAAGAAGTTATTCTATAGGGAGCCTTCAGTAGGCCCAAATCCTCCGAACCTCAATGCCTTTGGTGTTTCATAGCCTTTCATAGTCCGGGTGTGTCATAGTTTTCTAAGGACCTCAAGGGCTCCCGGGCCATGCTCACACCCAGACTTAGTAACCAGGAGTTAAACATGTGTAGTGTGGAAATACCAACCTCAGTGTGTCAGAGTTCAGAGGGAACTCAAGAGGTTCCCAAAGCAGTGCTCATACTGAGGGGGTGGAACTTAAGAATCTAGGAATAAAGTGAAGTGCAAGGGATGAGTTTGAAAAGGTTTTGACAGGAAAAAGTGTTGAAAGAGATTTAGTTAAAACATTTCATAGCCCAGGGAGTCTGTTTGATAAACAATTTTGAAAAGAGAGTATTGTAATAAGCAACAGTCCAAACACAACACCCAAAATGGGTTCATACAAAGCCAAAACACACAGAACCAAGACAGGTTCAACCACTACAAACAAAGACAATGGGGGTGGGGACACATAGAACATTTAACTGCAAATATAATAACCCAACAAAGATATAGGACTGGTTTAAACATGCTCAGAAACTGTTGACACTGGCATAGTCACAAAACCAGACATGAAGGACCAAATAGAGGGGTGATAGGGATTTGGGGTATACAACAAGTAAGAAAACAATTGGTAAGTCGTGCTAAAAAACACACATAAAGGGGATATACTAGTCTAAAGGAAAGGGAAGATACAATAGCATGCTAGTGATGTATTTTAATTATAGGTTTTCACAAAAGAACCACAAATAGAAGCAAACCAGAAACAACAAGAACTGAAACAAATAGAGAATAATATTGTTGTTGGAGCTTTGTATTGAAACTAGGACATACCAGTGAAAAGGAGAGAAAGAAAAATGAAAGAGCAAGAGAGAGCACAATGGTTAGCCTTGTCTTGCAGCCGACTAACAATTAGATAGTAGCAAATAGTACAAGAGAAAGAGAGCAGAGATTATTTTAGTGTAAGAGATAGTTTTGAACCCTAGTGTTCGTGTCCCTTGTTAATGAGAGACTAAGAGTACTTATAGTTTTGAATCATGCAGAAAATTAGGCAACAAATAATAGTTTAACACAATTATAGAAGCAAGCATCAATCAACATCAGTCTAATGTTAAGACTTCCTTTAATTAAGGAGACATGTACAAACGGTAATAAGCAGTGTCAAACAAGGAAATAAATCATGTAAGAACTGATTTTAACATATAAGAGGCATCATAGGTATAGAGAATGTGATTAGGACAAAGTTCAGAATACCCTAACTAAGGAAAGTATATTTTGACAGCAAAAGCATCCATTGAAATAAGGCAGAGAATAACTTAATTCCGGAAACCAGTAAGAAAACATCGAGTGAGATTCAAAATTACAGAAAATCAACACCAATTAGGGAGAATATCACACATGTAAGAAAACACTCAAAATCAGTAGAGAATATTGTGTAAAAATCAGTAAAGTACTAGTCACAATTATTCAAGGATTCAAAGTGGCAAAATAATAATGATTTAAACGGAATAAACACACATTAGGCAAAAATCATAAAACCTAGTATATGACATTAGGTGTCATGCGAGTCAGGGAGTCAAGAAGAATCAAAGACGAATAACATAGGGCAAAGATCAATAATCACATATGCAAATACACAGGCAAACCACTAGTTTTCAGGGTTTTAGGTCTAAAAATTAGGGTTTCACACAGATACTAGTATTCATCAACAAAGTAGACATGATACACATAAGAGAGACGAAGAGTCATAAACCCTAATGGGAAAACAGAGTAAAATTACTAGAAATTCAAGCTATTCGTGAGATTCAAGCACATACACTGACCAAACAACAAGGAAAAGGTTTCAAAAATGGTAAATATGAGGGAAAATCATGCGATAGTGTTAATAATTGACAAAGAAAACTATTTTGAGAAAGGGCTTCGGAACCCTAGTTAAAAGTGCAGAACCATTTAGGAAAAATAGAAAATCTTCAAAGGAAACATCATAATAACTCGTAATATGCGTAGATCTATTGTAGATCTAAAAGAATCGGAGATTTCAAACATTAGGGTTTCAAAGAAAACCTCAGAGAAGATAAGAAGAACCTAAAACGTCACCGGCTAGAGCCTCAAAGGTCACAGACCTTACACGAAATCAAGCCTTAGAGGTCTGAAGAAATTAGGAACATCATGAGTGTGAGTAGACAGGTCTTCGCCGTTCGAGGGCCTTAGGGATGACATTTCCGGCATAAGAGAACCGTAAGAGGCAGGGGGTGAGGAATCCATGGTCTCCGGTGGAGAAGGCTGCCACAGAAGATGAAGGGACTCGTCGGAGAAGGGAAGAGACAGAAGTCTCTAGAAGAGACTAGAGATAGAGAGAGAGAGAGAGAGAGAGAGAGAGAGAGAGAGAGAGAGAGAGAGAGAGAGAGAGCTGAGAGATGAGAGACGGTGAGAATAATGAGAGGGGTTGGGGGGTTTGTTCGAATTAATTATGGTAATAATGATCTGGAACGTTGATATAATTTGATCAACGACTTAGATTGATTCGGGGTTGGGCCGGGTAGGAGGTTAATTTGGGCTGGGTAGTTAATTGGGTTAAAGGGTTGGGTATTGGGTTGAAATTGAAAGAAAATCAAAGTGGCTAGATTTTAAATACCCATGAAAATAGAATAAAATAATTAATAAAATAGCTAATAGTTATATAAAATAATATTAATGCTAAGTAAGTAAAATTTAAGGTATTGGCTAATATAAAAATATAAAACAACTAATTATGGAATTAAAATAGCATAAATGCACAATTAGGCCATAGTTGCAAAATCTGTGTAATTATAGCTAAATAGTGCCTAATTGGTTAATTTGTGAAATAATTAAATTATAATAGGATAAAATAAGCTTAAAAACAAGATATTGAGTTGGAAACATTTTGAAATTATTTGTAATATAATTTATGAGCAATTATTGAATACAAAAATACTAAATAAATAGGAAAATCAACTGATAAAAATATGAAAAATTGTGGAAAAACATAATTCATTATGAAAAGTGATTTTGAAGGTAAAATGTAAGTTTAAAAATAATTTCGGGAAAAAATTGGGTATCAACAGTTGATTCCTCCCTTTGTTTTCCTTTTGTTTCAATTGGTGGTTACCCCCAGTGCCATCGGGGGTAAGTTTGTATCCTTTTATGTCCCCAAATGACAAATTAGGGGAACCTCTATGTACTAACACTTAATACGGTTAAGTATAAGTTAATACTTAGTTTACTTAGCAGTTAATATATCAATGCAAGTATGACTTTCAATTTTCGTTGAGTTTCTGTTTCACTCTTTAAGTCTTTTGCATGCTTCATTTTTGAGGTTTAAGTTTTACCTCAGCGTATAAAATGCTTAGATCATCCGTACCTTTTCGTAATAGGTATAGTTTTGTGAAAGAGGACCCTTTTTGATCAACACTTAATGAAGAAGACGTCTCAACTTCATAATGGTGTAAGAATGCAATAGAGAGATAGGAATTTTTCACATGTTATGTTTCTGAAGAAAGTTTTTGTGCTGAACTGAACTTTCATAATATTTCACATGTGTTTGATTATCGTCTAAAACTCATGTTGCAACTGTTTTCTTCAAACAAGTTTGATATACACTTGTATTTCGCAACTGTTTTTCTTATGTAACAGTTTTTTCGAGTTAATACAAGGGAATAATTGTTTCAATGTTTAAACACGAGGGTGATGCTTTTTCATTCGTAACTGTTTTTGCTTATAACAGTTTTTTGAATAAATACAAGGACTAGATCTTTCATCCGTAACTAATTTTATTGATAACAGTTTTCTGTATGAGTACAAAGATTTCATAACTGTTTTTAGTTACAACAGTTTTCTGAATAAGTACAAAGATGATGATCTTTTTCCACAACTGTTTTTAGTTAAAACAGTTTTCTGAATAAGTGCATTTCTCCCTCGTAACTAATATTTTGCCTTTTAACCTGAACGTTTGTTTACATCTATGAACTTGTTCGAATGTTTTTGAATCAGGGCTTTGTGTTTTTGAGTCTTTGGCTCTTTTGATTCTGCTCGTATCACTTGACTCGTTGGGATGATGGATCTTCAGGCTTGAGCTTTGACTTTTTGATAGATCTTCTTTGCCTCGTATTTGCCTTCCATACTGTATAGTCCCCCAAGTGTTTGAGCTTTGAAGAATGAAATCTCAAGCACTTGAATACTCCTTCCTTGCGGTCCTTTTCCTGAAAAGGAGAAACATACGGGACTCGAAGGTATATTGTTTTTAGATGATGACTGCTTAACCCTTTTAAAACGTCCATTAGAAAGTGTAACCCTATACCAGGAATTCAGTTACTTCCTCGCATCTTTGCAGGTTTAATATCATCATCTGGTGATGGGTTAGCTTTTTGCCTATCATCTAAAACGGTTAGTAAAATTTTAACTGTACAAATATGAAATCGAACGTAGTGATACCTGACCGGGGGTATTCCTTTTCCTTAGAAGTAATACTTCTTTAAGTGGATGGCGTTCCAGCTGGTTGGTAAGATCCTTCCATCAATGTCTTCTAAATCATTCGCGCCTTTCCCTGCGATGCCTCGGACTTTGTAGGGTCCTTCCCAATTTGGATTTAACTTTCCCGCATTAGCTTCATTTGTTAATTGGAAGACTTTTTTGAGAACGAAGTCCCCAATTTTGAAGTATTTCAGGTGAGCAAGTCCAGATTAGTTCGTATTAGCGCGAATTCTCTTCTTTGTTCGAGCAAGTCCAGATTAGTTCGCAACTCGTCGTTGTTTGCCTCCTCCGTGGCTGTTGTAAACCTTAGGCTTGGTTCGCCCATTTCCACCGGTATTAAAGCTTCTGAGCCATAAACAAGCGTGAATGGAGTTTCTCCCGTGGATGTTTTTGAAGTTGTTCTGTAAGCCCATAGCACCGCCGCTAATTCATCAGGCCAATTTCCCTTGGCTTTCTCCAACCGTTTTGTAACGACCCAGCAGGTCGTTTTGTGTGTTGGGACTCCGTTCCCGTGAATGACTCTTCCCATAGCGACTACTCGTGCTTTATGACTTGTGTGGGGCGGGAGTTCGAGATTCGGAAGTGATTTGGCCAGTTCAGGAACACTTGGTTCCTGAAGGCTAGCCTAGTTGGCTGATTTTGGTTCCGAGCAGCATTTTGAGCAACCGACCTCGGAATCGAGTTCTGATAGCTCCAGCAGCTCCGGATGATGATTTCGGACTTGGGAGTGTGTTCGCCTCGGGTTTCTGATGACCCGGGAGCATTTCGGCACCTGAATTGGAATTCAGGATTTCATATGATTTGGAATTCAGCCTGGAATTGGACCTCGTGATATCATGATTCGAATAGAATTCCGGAACTGGAAATAGTTCCGTATAGTAATTTATGACTTGTCCGCAAAATTTGGGGTCATTCCAAGCAGTGTAGACCCGTTCGGCGTATTGATGAGCCGTT
>ML249671.1:0-27621 GCA_005239495.1 Nicotiana undulata | reverse complement strand
CACTCGGCGAAAGGTGGAGGGCACATGCTCTTTAAGGAGGCATATAATCAAGTCTTGTCAAGCCCGTCCTCAAGACATTCGTATCTAATATTTTAAGTTTAATTCAGACTTGTGTTATTTTAATTTTATTAGACGTATTATGCTTAATGTTGTAGTTTGTTAAATTAATTTGATGTACTATTAATTTATTATGCAATGTTAGTGCAAGTTTGAAGTACTATTATTATTAATTTGAAGAAACTTACTATTTTGTGTGTTTAAATATGAATTACAAGATTTATATCACAAGATTTACAAGAAATTGCCTTACATAAAAAAAAATTAAAAAAAAATCCCGGACCCGTTTAGGCCCGGCCCACTTAGCCCGGCCCCATGTGGCTTAGGTCCATAGGGGGCCGGTTCCACACATTTAGCCCATTTGGCCCGGGCCCGCATAGTCCAGACCCGTTTAGCCCGGCCCACTTGCCACCCTTACTCCTACTACCACAGACAACTCTACAAACGTCTCTACTGGATTTGAACCTTGGTCTGTCGCACTTTTCTCCCACTTCATTGACCATTAGGCCGTTACCTTTAGGTGCCATATGCAACGTTATTCTCTTAACTCTAAATTTGTCTGCTAGCATGCATCATGCTTGACTGAATTTCCTCTGACTCCAGCAACAATAATCTCCTTTGTAACAGAACAAGGAGATGAGCAACACAGCAAAATAATTTATAATAATCAAATGGGGACAACAAATAAGCTAATGGATATGATAATAGGTTCAAAATCTACACAAACAATCAACAGAGCAAAACAATCGGACCAGTGTTGTTTTACATCCCCTCAACTCATTTTCTCGTATCATTCTTCCCGAAACACATTCTTCTATAATAGGAGGATCTTGTAAAGGAAATCATTAAACTGACTACCTTGCCGGTCTAAGTTTTAGCTATATCATCTTCTAGAAACCTGCCCATCCAGCAGGTTGGGAAGCTGATTTGCTATTTACATTCTTTGGTTCACCGAAACGCTGAGAATTTTTTGACTCATTGAAAGTAGCCTTTATCTGAGAGCTGGAAGCTGGCACAGCCCTAAAGCTATCTGTTCCAAATCCTGATGTATTTGTTTCAGATGTCTGTCTGTTCTGGTGGCCATTTTTTGTCCTGACTGATCTAGGATTAGCATTAACTGAAGTAGGTTGTTGCTTTGGATCATCATCAGCAAATGCTTGCCAGGGCTTTGAATCTGGGCTCACTTGACTCCCTCCAAATAATCCTTGCTCAAGTTCCCATACTGTTCCTTCAATGTTATCTTTTCTCTGCATCAAAAATTATTTTGAACTGATAATTATTGAAAATCAATTATAAATATTAGTACTAACAATGAGAGTTTGATAGCAAAGGATATACCGGTGGTGGAATACTGGATGGTTGACTTCCAGCAGATGCTTGATCCCTCGCGGTGTCTCGATTTGGTGATGGAGTACTGACAGCAAGAGCTTGTTTAAGCTCTTGTATTTCCTGTCGCTGTGACCGGCATATTGCAGACAACTTTTCAAATTTAGATGTTATTTCAGCCTTCTCCATGTTGGCGCGTGATAGTTGTTCCTTCAGCTTCTCAACCTCTGCTTCCAAGAGCTCTTTCTTCTCTGCTTGCTTCGTGTTATTTCCAGGGCTTGGTTTATTGGTAGAGAATTCTGCAACAAAAGCATTGAATGCTTCACCCTGGGGGACAGTTGGCCCCTCTAACTTTGAAGATTTATTACTCCCAACACTCTGACATGAATCATCCTGGAAAAAGTTTATTTCAAAATCCTTTGATGAGGCTTCCCCGGCTCTATTAGCTGGTTTTGCTCGCACATTATTTTGCATTGGATGGGAACTGAGACTTTCCTCTTTAGAGGGGCTAGTTTTATAAGAGACTGGAACCTTATTGGGATGACTCTTATCATGGCTTGAAGAATTGTGCCTAATCTCTTCGTCAAATTTGGGTTTGGATGTTTCCTCTGAACCAGAGGCATTTGCTGCATGCTGAGTATTCCAAAATGCACCGATTGGACCAGTAGCTCCACCAGCTTTTGAATTATGTGATGCAGGAGACACATTCGGATTAGATTCTGCAGCCGAAGGAGGTGGTGGAGGATTTCTGCGAGGCATTGGACTAGTCTTGCCTGCAGCTCTTGGAAATCCTGAAAATTCAGCAGGTATTAGATTCCTTGAAGTGGACCAACAATTTTGTGTCTTCGTAGTGTCTACAGTCAAAATGTAGTAGAGGCGTCCACATCCATATGAAAAGCTCCTCACCCCGTCACCGCCCCCCCCTCCCCGCCCCCCCAAAAAAAAAAAAAACAGAGCAAAAAGATGTGTATTTGCATGTTACATTATAGGCATCACTCAAATATTTCAACTGTACAGTAAAAGCATATAAACAGTTAATCTCTTTGTATAGATTTATTCCTCAAAAGCATCTCCTTACCTTTCATTAGTTGCATTGCTTTTTCAGTTCTATTACAACTTCCAAAAATGCTTTTTCAACTTCGACTTCAAATACCCTTCTTTTTTTCTCAATGTCGACCCAACACCTACTAAAAACTTCAGATGACTTCAAACCGGAACCGGAAAGGGAGACTTAAGATTTAATAAAACTGATGGAATGAATTTAGATGAGGGAAATCGCTTCTTTATTACGTATAAAATAGTGGGTTAAATGAGTAAATTGCCTGAGTGCAGTAATTTATCCAAAGTTATCATCCTACAAACTTCATGGATAAAATATTAATCAATCACAACTTTCCTGGAAGTAGCTCACAATAAAAACGAAAGGTCTGGAAAAAAATGTCCTCACCTTCCTGCCCATCAATACCCTGTTGCTTCATTTCAGGGGGTCTGTCGGGTAACGACTTCTGAAGCTCATCCGGTAACATACCATTAACACGGAACCATACCTGCCATAAAACAAAATGAACGAGTTAGAAAGCTTTAGAGTAAGGTCAGCCCTTATGATTGCTATGGGCAGCACCACTCTACAACTAACCTAAGTTTATGCAGATGAATGGCCAATCAAGCAAAGCGCTTGCCTGCGTGATATCTGGTCTGGCATCTGGTGAAGACTGAAGCATATCTCTTATTAGGTCTACGATGGAAGTGCTATATTTTGGTAAGTCTGGAATCCGGTAATTGCCATTTAAAACTTGAAGTTTTGATTCACCATCAAATGCAGACTTGAAGTAGCATATCCGAAAGAGTAGACAGCCAAGGGCCTGCAAGACAAAAAGTGTTACTGTGTTCTAAGATAGCCTCGTAAAATCCAGGTAAAAGAATTTTCTGTTTCCAAAATCATCTTACAGTCTTCACGCTGCTAAACTTACCCATATATCTACCTTCTCATTTATAAGCTCTCTTCGATACAAATCCCACATCTAAGGCAAGAAAAGAAGGGAGATAAGATAGAAGTCAGCAATCAATACCACTGACGATAACAATAATCAATAACAAGTCCTCAATCAACCTCAGGAGCTCTGTATGCAGGTGTAGTGTGTTTCCTTATATTGTCCTCCTCAATTCCCATTTCCTCAGGTTTCTCAAAACGCCTGTGGTTGGTTGAAGTACTGCCAAAATCACACAACTTCCACAATCCATCAGCACCCAGCAAAAGGTTTTCAGCCTTTAAATCTCTGTAGAACAGGAAACACAGGACTGAATAACAAAACAACAAAATCACAAGAGAAAATGTTGTGAATAAATTCAGTGTTGAAGGGTGACGATTTCGCAATGGATTGGATCTATTAACTGTTCATTTTGTGCATCTAAATTCCTAAATCAACAGAACCATTAAACCAGTCATTCAGCAGTTCTAACCACAAACAAGAGATAGCATAAGTGGCAGAAAATCAAAGGCACTGAACAAAATTAAGCTGGAAGCAAATATATAGACAGATATTAATTACATGACAACATATTTAACATAAGATGCAAACTACTGAAATATTACAAGCAAAGAAAGGAATTATGAAGCCCTAAATCACTAAACAGATGAAACATATTGATGACTACCATAAACAAAGCCTAACCTCAACTGAAATTACTACAAACATTCATCATCATAATTTCAAAAACTATTCGGGCTTAAGAGTGTCCGACTTTACCTGTGAGCTATGGGTGGGGACTGGCTGTGCATAGCAAAGACAGCATTGCATACATCCCTGAATATTAAGAGGACTTGTTTCTCCTCAAAGAAGCCAGCCCCTCGGTTCTCAAGGACACTGACCAAGGATTTCTCACAATATTCCATAACAAGGAGAGCTTCCTTTGTACGACCCATATCCAAGAAGGTATGCGCATTTAGTGTGACAATATTAGGATGACCCTTGAGCGATTTCATCACTGAAATCTCTTTCAGTACTAGATCAAGTAATTCTTCATCATTAACAATAATATGCTTTAATGCATACTGCTTTGAACCATGTAGTGCATCTCGGGCTAAATAAACACAAGAGAATCCGCCCTCTGCAATTGCATTGCGCACATGAACTTTGAGACTGCCAATATCAATGGTGCGACCTTCAAGCCCAGCCTGCTCCTTGGGCATAAAAGGTTTGAATCTCCACATCATAAACAATTCTATCAAAAAGAAGAAAAAAACACTAAGAATCATGGCAAAGATAAGAGATATAGCTAAATAAACAGTAAAATTAAAATCTTTTCACAGTAAAGTGAGCCAGCTGTACAACCAATATGAAAAACAAAAAAGCATGTGCTTTAGGTGGTGTTTGGAGTCCTCCAAAACCTGAGTTTGCAAACCCAGGTATTGAATTTTGAAAAAGTGTTCTTTTGACTTGTTTCCAGAACAAATTTAACTTTATGTGAAGATTTCCAAACTGAGCTTTCCAAATCTCTCAGATTTTGCAAACACACCGAAACAAACATTTTTCTCAAGGGTCAAAGCTGAGTTTGCAAACTCAAGTTTTGAAAAACCTCAAGGAAACGCCACCTAACAAATTTTTGACTATATTAAAATGGATACCGATAACACTGCAGATATTTACATTAGAGAGGAACAAACAACGAGATCACGACGAAAACTTCACTCCTACAAATGCAACAAAAAGTTGTTGAACATTTTCCAGAGATGTATATTTTCTTCTTTTGGCATGGGGAGGGGGAGGAATGTGGTCAAAATGTAAACTTCCATAACATCAGGAATAACAAACTAGTATAATTACAAATTTAGACCATATTTAATAAGCTAATCCGATAAATGAAATAGGCATGCACAGGAGCTGCAGGCCTTTGAACCAGATAAATATTTCTGATGACACACAGGAAAACTCAAGAGCCTTGACCGATCAGAAAAGAGTCCTGCTTCACTAATATATATACACTATTGTCTATAAGGCCATGCTACACTATATTACTGCTGACAAATGTCAGAACGTTTACCAATACCAAAAATAAACTTTAATGTAAAGAGATATTTATGGCAAAAGAGCATTATCATAGAAAGATAATCATGGAATATATCCACTAATCAACCGATAGTTCTGAGCTCCATTATATGCTTGAAAGATTTTGTTTAGGGCCACTATGACATACATACAGAAAACAAGCAGCTTTTTGGTGATCATTATTGCACTGGACTACCACAAGGAATGATGGAACTCCAACATTAAAGACAAAACAGAGATTCTAGATTCATGAATACAATGTCACCCACTCTGTCCAGTATCTACGTGTTACTATTATTAAAGCCCTGATTGGTTTGCCTTTAATCCTTGTTTTTCTGGAGTTCAGATGTAGTCTATTGAATGTATCAAGCGTGATCAAAATGGTAGTTTTCTTCTTTTCTATATAAGTAGATAAAATTGGTTATTAAATGGTAATAAAATCAGCAGAGATTTCTAAACCTGATTATTTTGCAAGTAATGAAGAGCAAAATATCAAAAACAAATGAGTACACAAACATGCCATTTCCGCGCGGATTCAAGTCAATCACATAAATACATAGATAAATTTCAAGTTTACAGTACTACACTTGCATCCAAGTTTTTTCAAATTAGTGAATTCTTTTACTTTCTTCAGGATTAAATTCATAAGATTTGTTTTCATAAGAATACAATCTTTGCTTGTCTAGCTTTTTATTCTTTTCACAAGTCCAACAAATTCAAGCTGCTGCAAACTGTTAAATCCTAATGGTTTTTGCTTAACTGCACAAAATACAGATCAAGGTGAGATAAATGCTGTTTCGGTGTACTATCTGATGCAGTAAGCTTTCAATCCTGACCGTCTACTAAAACTTTAGCGCTACACTACGTCTTAAGAGAACATTCATAGCACTAACCCTGCATGTTTCCAAAACTGCAGGACACTTCTAATTGACAACATGAAATGCCAAAAATGTAGATATAGCTTGTATGCTTCACCTTAAGAGATACTGAAGTTAAACAAAATTGAATGTAGAAGTTCCAAGATATTAATGTCTTATCAGGCAATGGATCCAAGCTTCCCTTAAAAGATTATTTATTTTTAACCAAAATAGTAAACTAGCAGATCCATTTGCACCCAAGAATAGCTCCACGATATCAAATTTTGGTCAAGCAAATAAATCAGGCGATTCATATGAACATCAAAGGCAGATTTCATAGTACCCTACAAGAACCAATTGAGATTGAATACACATAATCTGCAGTAGTAAAACATTGATAGTCCAAGAATCAACTGAAGACTACCCAATTGCAGTAAATCCAAGAACTTACCAAAATTGGTGTAAAAAATCTACCTTGATTAAGTATGTTATCAAGAAAACAAGCCACCCCAAATCAAGAAAACAGAGAAATTTCCTAAAGAGAATGCATATAAGCAGCAGCTTTTGATGTAAAATTGGTGAGATCTGAGAACAAGGATTTGGGTTCTTGGGATTGCTATTGAGATCTAAGAAAAGTGTATAGTAATATTCGGGAGGGGTTTCGATAGATCGTTTTTTTTTTTTTTTTGGCCAAGACTCATATGGCTTTTTATTCTAAGGCATCACTTCTTCTTTTTTCCACCTAAGTGGTGAGCTTCTTTTTTATTTTTTTCCTTCTTTTTGGTGGTGATGTTTCATCTGCTTCCTATCACTATTCTTTTTCCTGTTTTTTACTCTATCAAGACGTGTGTTTTTTCCTTTCTCTTTTTTTTTTGAATTCAAAGGGAGGAAAAGGAAATAGTATTAGTCTGATAAAGACAATCACTACGCAATTTTTATTCACTTTTATCGAAGTGGTTTTATTATTATTATTATTATTATTTTAAAATATTTTGGTTGTCTCAATTTACGATTTTAAATATATTTAGGCAATCTATGATTTTAGAAGGATCTTCCAGTTTAAAAAATGGTCATAATAACTAAAAGGCAATCAACCAGGCGATAGTACAAAGGCGATCTATGATTTAACCAGGATCTCTCACTATATAAAACGATCTTGGTAATGACTAATACACATGCTACTATGATTTCACAAGTATCTCCCATACTATAAAAAACGGTCTTGGTAATAACCAATAAGCGATCAACCAGAAATCACTTAGACGGTCATAAATAATATATGAGCAATTTTCAAATAATACATAGGTGATCCATGATTTCACTATTTATCTTCCACTTTATAAAAATAAAATGGGGTCACGACCCGAAATTCCTACCGTTGGGACCGTGATGGCATCTAACATTATTCTTTCCTGGCAAACCATCGTTAGAGGTTCTTTAGCCAATTCTCTACAATTTTAGTGATTAATAGTAAGGAAGCAAAAATTAACCGAAATAAACGTGAATCTATATAGATAACAACTTTAATTACATGTTATTTCTACCCAGAATCCGGAGTCACAACTCACGAACATACTAAGACTTTTCTACAAATATTGGTTCGAAAGAAAATACAACTGTTTATGAAGTAAAGTAAGAACAGTAAATATAGGAGTGCAGAAGGGGACGCCTGGGCCTACGGACGCCAGCAGGACTACCTTGGGTCTCCTAGCTATGAAATCTGCAGCCAACTTCTCGGTCAGCCACTACCTGCTCCAAAATTTGCACAGGATGTGCAGAGTGTAGTATCAATACAACCGACCCCATGTATTGGTAAGTGCCGAGCCTAACCTTGACGAAGGAGTGACGAGGTTACAGCGGGACACTCACAATAAAATCTGCATACAGTGAATTGTAATGAAAGAAAAGAAGGTAGAATAATGTAAAAGCAGTAACTTACAAGGAATAATATAGAACCCAACGTGTTTCATCAGTGTTCAGCTATAACCAACCCTTAAGTGCAATTAAAGCTACCGTACAATGTACACAGTCAAAGAAAAGGGATAAACATAGAGATTATTGCGGCGTGCAACCCGATCCCACCGTACATTTCATGATCCTCCCTTATTTCCTCTTAATATCATAAACAACAAAGTATAGATAAAAGCGTTGTGGCGTGCAACCCGATCTCACCGTATAATATCACCACATTCCACCCCTATTCCATCTGCAACTTCAATTACACAGATTTGACAATGTTTTCAAATAAAATGAGTGTGTTAGATTTAGGCCCAACTGAACAACCCATATTGGTGATTTGAACAACCCAAAGTCCGTACAACCCTCATATGAAGTTATCCCAAGAATTTTGTCAAAAGTAAAAAGAGAAAGTTAACTGATATTTTTAGTTACACATTTTAGGTTGATGATGATACAAGTTAAGAAGAAATCAGGCAATTAAGGAAAAGAACTCGAGTTAAGCACAGAAATACAATAACAGTGAAGTTGAGTTGGCGGCTGATGTGGCAATAGTTACTTATGTTAATTACAGTCGATCAGAGTTAGTTACAAGTTGTTAGTTAATAACTACTTCTAGAATCTTCAGCTGAGCATATATAGTTGATATACATGTAATTGAGAAATCACTTTTGAAGATAATACAATTCTATCCTTTCTAATTTCTTCTCTCATTTAGCTATTTTCTCGATAATTCCTGATATAGTTGTCACCTTCTTCGAGCTTCGAGCTCCTAGGTTGACTATTCTCGTTCTATTTTGTTGCATTGCATCAATTGGTATCAGAGCTTGCTTTCCTTGGCATCTTCGATCATGACTCGCAGTAAAAATACAGAGAAACCTGTTGAAGAAATGGAAGAAAATTAACAGCTATTCAAGATCAATTGCAGAAGTTGATTGATGGAATGGTTATTCTAAATGAGAATAATGTACAAACTGATAAGGAACTACTGGAATTGAAGGAAACCATGGGAGCTATGAATCAAAAAGGAAGGAGAATGAGCTAGTTAGGGCAGAATCTGCTACTGGTCGAGCTGGTTCAATGGAGATTCAGCATGAAGGAAGAATCAGAGAAGTTCATCAAGGTGAAACTTCTAATGGTAACTTTTTTACTTGATACATTAAGCTAGACTTTCCTTGATTTTCCAGCCATTATTTGAAGACTTGGTTATACAACGTCGACCAATTCTTTTCTATGGATGAAGTAGCTTTTGATCAGAGGGTTAAAATGGCTTTTATCCATTTTTATAGAGAAGTTATTGCTTGTCATAGGTCATATGTGAAATCTAGGGCTTCAATTTCAGATCCTACATGGACTGGGTATGTGTTAGCCTTGAATGAAAGGTTTGGGGAAGGGTTTGAAGATCATATGGAAGCCTTAAAGAATTTGTAGCAGACTAGTAGTGTTAAGGACTATCAAACTGAATTTGATAGATTGTTGACTGGAGTTAATATGTCTAATGAAAATCCAATTAGTTGTTTCTTAGGTGGCCTTAAGCCAGAATTGAACAAGGGTGTGAGAATTCAGTCACCTAGAACACTTCTACAAGCCTACAGAATTGCAAGGTTGCAGGAATAATTATTTGAGGCTCAAGCTCAATCTTGGGGCCTTAAGCCTAAAATAAGAACCCACACTGCCCTACTACCTACCCCTAATTATAATAAAACTCAGTATAACCAAAAGAATCAATTACCAAACTCCACAAACAAGAAGCCTTTTGAACCTACTCTTAATAAGAACATTAGGATTCCTGGTAGGAGATTGAGTGGAGCTGAAGTGGACGAGAAAAGAGCAAAGGGATTGTGTTTTTTCTATGATGATAAGTATGTACCAGGCCACAACTACAGAGGTAACAAACAGTTGTACTTGGTAGAGGTGACAGGAGATGAAGGAATATAAGTATAAGAACAGGGAAGTCTGACACAAGAACTATTGGCAGACTCATATGAGTTCATGGCTATCTCATTACAAGCATTTACAGGTGTAGAAGGTTATCAGACTATTAGAGTTACAAGCTACCATGAAAAGAGGCTATTACAAGTGTTGATAGATACTAGAAGTACTCACAGTTTTATTGATGAGAAAGTAGTTGCAAGGCTAGGCTGCAAAGCTTGTTCTATTCAGAAACAATCTGTGAGTGTAGCTGATGGAAGAAGAGTACAGACTACTCAGTTTGCAATGAACTTCAATGGCTATTACAAGGTACAACATTTTTATCTGATTTATTATTCTTACCACTGGGAAATGTAGATATTGTGCTAGGTGTGCAATGGTTGAATACTCTAGGGAGGATATTGTTTGGTTTCGAAAGAGAACCATTGGATTTCGGTACCTAGGGAAGAGGCATGTACTTAGGGTTCGAATGATCAACTCAAGGCTGCTAAGGCTAAGAGTTTGGTAAGAAAGGAAGGAGGAGAGGCTCAATTATTTATGATGTATTTAGTAACCAGTGAGGATGAAAACATTCAATGTCACAGTATACAAGCTATGCCAATTGTTGATACCTTGTCAGACTTAGCAGCACTTATAAAACAGTATTCATGTATCCTTGAGTTTCCCACTACTTTACCTCCTTAAGGGTTCTTATGATCACATGATTCCTCTAAAAGAAGCTTCTAATCTTGTTAATAGGATACCTTACATGTCCCATGGAATTAAGAAGGATATAATTGATAAGCTAGTGCAAGAAATGTTAGACCGGTAGTAATATAACCTAGCACCAGCCCCTATGCATCTCATGTAGTGTTAGTGGGGAAGAAAGATGGAAGTGAGAGACTTTGTGTAGACTATAGAGGTTTGAATCAAATGACTATCAAGGATAAATTTCCTATTCACATTATTGAAGACTTACTTGATGAACTAAGTGGTGTCGAGATCTTTTCTAAAATAGACTTAGAGTTGCATATCATCAACTAAGAATGGTTGAAGGAGATACTCACAAGACTGCTTTCAAAACTCATGAAGGACAATATGAATTTTTGGTAATGCCCTTTGGGCTAACCAATGCACCTTCATCAATTCAGAGTTTAGTGAATGTTGTCTTTAGACCATTATTAAGGAAATCAGTACTGGTATTCTTTGATGATATTCTGATTTATAGCAAAAGTGTGATTGCTCATGTGGATCATGTAAAGGTTGTGTGTGACTTGATGAAGCAGCATCAATTGTATGCCAAGATGTCAAAGTGTGCATTTGGAGTGGCTAAGGTTGAATACCTTAGTAATTTTATCAGTGCTGAGGGTGTATCTACAGACCCAAGGAAGATTACTGTTGTATAGAAATGTCCTACACCTATGAATATCAAACAGTTGAGGGGATTCCTAGGTCTTGCATGCTATTAAAGAAGGTTTATTCAAGGCTTTGGAACTATATGCAGACCACTTCATGATCTATTGAAGAAGGATGGCTTTGTGTGGACTGATGAAGCTACTACTGCTTTCAACAACTTGAAACAGGCTTTGGTCTCTGCACCTGTGTTGGCTATGCCAGACTATTCTAAGCCTTTTACAGTAGAGACAGATGCTAGTGGTAAGGGAATTGAGGTTGTGTTGATGCAACAAGGACATCTTATTGCTTATGTAAGCAAGTCTTTAGCACATCAATCTCAGTTTATGACAAAAAGTTACTTGCTCTTAACATTGTTGTTACTAAGTGGTCTAATTACTTATTGGGTAATCATTTCATTGTTAAAACAAACCAGAAAGCATCAAAGCATTTATTGGATCAACAAGTGCATACCAACTTCCAAGTTCTTGGCATTTCTAAGCTGATGGCATTTGACTTTTCTACTAAATATAAGAAGGGTTCTGAGAATAAGGTTACAAATGCACTCTCAAGAAAACCTGTTACTGAACTCTTAGTTATCTCCTTGCCCAGTCCTAATGACTCACTATATTTACATATTAGAACTCCATGGAGGGACGATCCAGCTTTGCAGGAGCTGATAACTAAACTACAAAGACAGCCTTACAAATCCTATACTTGGTGTAACAACCAACTTAGAAGAAAGAGCAGGTTAGTGGTGGGAAATGATAAACAGTTGATGAGGACTATAATTACACTTTGGCATAGTACTACTCAGGGAGGTCATTCTGGGATGGATGCTACTATTAAGCGGCTAGAGTCCTTGTTCCATTGGAAATCCCTTGTAAGGAATGTCAGAGATTTTATAAATAAGTGTGGTTTCTGTCAAAGACATAAATATGATTCTGCAGCTTCACCGGGCCTATTACAGCCCTTACAAATTCCTACAGGTGTTTGGATTGACATCTGCTTAGATTTTATTGAAGGCCTTCCACAATCACATGGTAAGGAGGTGATTCTGGTAGTAATAGATAAGCTAACTAAGTCTGGGCATCTCTTAAGTCTGTAGCACTCTTGCACTGCTCAGACTGTGGCTCAATGTTTTTTAGACCAGGTCTTCAAGCTACATGGTATGCCCCTTACTATGGCCAGCGACAAGGATCTAGTTTTCTTAAGTTCCTTCTGGCAGAGACTCTTTTCACTTCAAGGTGTAAAGATGCAAAGGTCCACAACATGCCATCCACAGACAAATGGTCACTCAGAAGTGTTGAACAGAACTTTGGAAACCTATTTGAGATGTTTTTGCTCAGATAGTCCTAAGGATTGGTCAAAATATCTGCCCCTAGCAGAATAGTGGTATAATACTACCTATCACTCCACTATCAAATGCACTCCTTATGAATCACTATATGGTCAAAAGCCTCCCATACATCTTCCCTATTTGAGTGGAGATACAGATGCTGATGGTTGACAGATGCCTTGAAGCAAGAGAAGAAATAGTACAGTTGTTGAAGTTCCACTTGTCTAGTGCTCAACAAAGTATGAAGGATACTACCAACCAACACAGGTCTGATAGGTCGTTTGAAGTGGGAGACTGGGTTTATCTTAAGTTGCAGCCTTACATGCAAAT
The DNA here is from genome assembly GCA_005239495.1 of Nicotiana undulata. Taxonomy (NCBI): domain Eukaryota; kingdom Viridiplantae; phylum Streptophyta; class Magnoliopsida; order Solanales; family Solanaceae; genus Nicotiana; species Nicotiana undulata. Next base: position 14,407 of record ML249671.1, on the reverse strand, counting down.
TTCAGTGGCTACAAAACCTTTCAACAAATTGGCTGCTAAGTATTATGGGCCTTATCCTGTTGCAACAAAGTTTGGTTCAGTAGCTTCCAAGTTTCTCAATTAAAAGGTATCATGAAGTGCCTAACATCATCGCCCATCCTCATGTACTCCATTTGTCTAGTCCTTACTACCCTCAACTAGAATCCATCTTAGAAAGGAGGTTAGTCAAACGTGGTAATAAAGTTGTTTGTCAAGTTAAGGTGAAATGGGCAGGGCTTAATGCTGATCATGCCACTTGGGAGTATCTTCAAGAGCTACAGACAAGGTTTACCTTTTTCAATCCTTGAGGACAAGGATTTCCTTTAGGGGAGGGTATTGATAAAAGTTAAGAAGAAATCAAGCAATTAAGGCGAAGAACTCAGTTAAGCACTGAAATACAATATTGTGAAGCTGAGTTGGCGGCTGACGTGGCAATAGTTAGTTATTGTCGGTTAGAGTTAGTTACAAGTTGTTAGTTAATAACTGCTTCTAGAATCTTCAGCTCGGCATATATAGTTGATATACATGTAATTGAGAAATCACTTTTGAAGATAATAAAATTCTATCCGTTCTAATTTCTTCTCTCATTGAGCTATTTTCTCGATAATTTCTGATATAACTGTCACCTTCTTCGAGCTTTGAGCTCCTAGATTGACTATTCTCGTTAGATTCTGTTGCATTGCATCAAATGATTTTACTGCAATTTGACTATATGTTCGATGACCTTATGGTATAATTAACCATGACAAAGCTAAACTAAACCCAACTAACTCCATCACTAACCAACTAATTTAATTAAACCCCAGCTATAATACTTGCTACAGTTGTGCATCGTGCTATGTAAATTAACTCCTCTTTCTCCCGCTTCCCTTTCTTTTAAAGTATATTTTTTAAATCTCTGCTCAGCCTCCCGCTGTCCACCGTCAAATAAATAAGCCTAAAAAAAGAAAAAGGTAAAAGTACACGGATCGAGCAACTCCCAAGAAAACCTCCCGAAGCTCTATTTTAAATTCCTTGCATTTTATTTGTTTCTTCCCCTCTATTTCTTTAACCAAAATGATTAGAATAGCTACCTCTTTCAAGATTACAAAATAGATAAACAAAGAAAAATAAAGAAAAATGAGACACACACAAGGGTAAGTTTCTAGTATAAAATGATCACAAGAAAAATATCCCTTGAATCAAGATTCTTGAATATTCTTTGGAGCATATGAAATTTAAGACAAGGGACGCCAATTCCCAGTGGATAAAGAATGCGAAAGTACCATACTAAATTTTGATAAATGGTTGGTAGCTGATATTGTTATGAATCGAAATAGGCATGATGCCACATTTGGGCTTTTGGCAAATTACATATGGGACCTGGCTGAAAATAGAGCATGTGCGCTGCGCGTGACAGAGACCAAGGAAATTAGGAGATAAACAATACGTTCATTGCATTCTAGAGTTAGACTGAATTTTGTAGAAACTTCCCCTCTCTGGTCTCTATCATCCTCGACTATTTCTCTCTGTGGCGCTGTCTTCCCATCCCTTTTCTTTCTGTTACTATCCTTAGTTATTGTTACTTTTCAGTGTAATTCGTTTGTTATCAGTATCATTATATCAATCTATTATTTTTGTAATTGGTTGTGGATATTGGACCCATAATATTGGTGCTTTCATTAAATCCATCTACAATGGTGGACGTATCTCAAGCCCCAATAATGGGTCGTTTTAGCGGTGAGAATCCTCTGAATTGGGTTCTTCAGGCAGAGAAGTATTTCACCTTCTATAAGATTTTGTCGGAGCATAAACTGTCTTGGGATTCATTTCATTTGGATGGCGAGGCTTTGAAATGGTATCAGTGGTTATTTCAAAACAAAACAACTTGTAGGTTGGGACCATTTCGTGGACAAATTATTTATTTTCTTTCGAGGTCGAAATCGGGATGCACCTGATAGACGTTTAACCTTTCTCCGAGAATTTACCACAATGAATGCTCATCTGGCACGTGTTGCGGCTATTCCGTCATGGAGCAACATGGCTAACTTGCCCTTGTCTCAGTACTGTAATGCACCCTTAGAGAATACCAACCTGAACATTACCCACAAGGTGTTCGCGGAAAAGTCAAATAGGGAAATTAAAATTGTTATAGTTACTGAAACGATGCTAACAACACTTGAGGAGCCCTACAATTGAATTTTCGATGAGGACAAAGAAGAAGTCTTACTGTCGAGAACCATGGCTTGGCATACAATTTTTGAAGTGGTTCGACACTAGGCATGCTTTTATGGTTGATTATGATTGTACAACTCTTCCTAATGTTCCTTTAAGCTATAAATCGGACTCACATACATTGTTTGGAGAAATTTCTAAAAGTAGTAGATGTTTGGTTGCAATGTCGTACTTTGAGACTGTGAGCGACATGGAATGTACGTGTCCGTATATGATTTTCCCATGCTCTTATTCACTGCAACAAATAGCAACATTTTTCACTATGATATCATCTAATATTGAGGGTGTGGATTATGTGGATGGGCTTGAAGGTTTCTTACTAAAGGTTAAAAAATTCTAAGATGAAGGCTTGGGCATTGAAGGTACATTCACTTTTGAAAACTTTAACTAGGAAAGTGTCTGATTATATATTGCCACTAGCTAGAATAACGATGTACAAAACTTGTTGGAGTTCTGGTTGCTATAATTTAGCTTGTTGGCTGCATTCAATGATGCACTCATAGATGGGATTGTTTATTTATATTGGGGTCCTGATGCTTCCCAAGCAAATTATTTCAATGATGCTATTTCTATAGGGTCATTTCAAGCATTAAGACTTCAAATTCTTGTGGTTACTTCAGATGGTAATCAAGGAAGTCAAAGTTTATACACAAATCTATCTCTATGAATGTTCATTGTTGCTTCCATTTTTACTAACATAGATTTTACACCTGCAGTACAGGAAATGCTTAGTTTATATGATCTGATTGTAACATGGTTAGAAGGAATTCCTGACTCGAACCTTGAGGGCAGGATTTTTATGAGGACGGGGATATTGTTATGAATCAAAATAGTTGTGATGCCACATTTGAGCTTTTGACAAATTAGATATGGGAACCTGGCTGAAAATAGAGCATGTGCACAATGTTGGGTTTTTAAGCTTATTTTAACTTAAAAGAGGGTGAAAGGGAAATGGAGGGAAAATGAAATATTTGAGTTTCCCTACTTGACAAAGGGACATTGTCCCATATTGGAGGAGGAAAAGACTTTTGATGGGTATATATACAATTGCACTTCTTCTAGCTCTTAAAGAGTTAAGAAGGCAGCCTCGCGCCGCAGTCGTCACTCGGCTCGGCTTCGGCTCCAGCTTTGGATTTGGTCAAATGATTGATTGATTAATTTTTGAACCAAATTTATTTGTTAATAGTAAATATTAACATAATATTATTAAATATCCATTTTTTGTAACAGAAAATTAGTTTTCCTCTGCGTATTGAATTTCCATTTTAATTTGCGTAAATGGTCATTTACGTTATGGCCGTTTTACGTGAACAGTCATAACTAACCTCTAAAGAGTTGCACCTCTTTATTTGAACTCAACATGTGTGATGACCCAAGGGGTCCTTTTATGAATTTAGACTCCATTCTAGGCTTATTAGCCATAAAAAGATTAATTTTAACTATCTTGATTTGCGTGCGCAGTCCGGGCGTGAAACCGAAAAACTTTTATGTGAAAAGATAAGAAATAATAATTGTTTGAATTAAACAAAATTTGGTTTTAATTGACTTGAGTCAACATTTTGAGTAAACAGACTCGGATCTGTATTTCGACGATCCTGGTAGGTCCTCAGTAAAATATGGGACTTGGGCGTATACCCGGAATTAAATTCCGAGGTCCCAAGCCTTAGAAATCAATTTTTGAAAGAAATTGTTTTGCCCAATTATTAATGAAATAAAGAAATGAATTAACGTTTGAAACCGTTGGTATCAGCCCCATATTTTAGTTCAGGAGCTCGATATAGGTTTGTTATGATATTTAAGCATTGTCTGCGAAATTTAGTGAGAATCAGAATTTATTTGACGTGATTCGGACGTCCGGTTGATAAATAGTAAACTTTAAGTGTTCTAAATAGTGAACTTTAAGTGTTCTTGAGAAAAATAATGAGTTTTGAGGTTTAATTCATAGTTTTACATGTTATTTTCACGATTTGATCGCACAAGTCTGTATGATGCTTTTAGACTTGCGTGCATGTTTGGTTTAGAGCCCCGAGGGCTCGGTTGAGTTTCAAATATGTTTGGGCTGTGTTGCGCTCGTTCTTTCTTATGCTTCGATGTCGTTTCTTCAAGCATAAATGATATCATATTGAACAAATGAGCTCCGATTTATGTTTTGAATAAAGTATTAGATCCGTATCGTAATTATGGACCCGTATTAAAAAGAATCATCGAATTTGGACATCGTATGAGGATTTTATGATCATTTTACAAAGGTTGCCAAATTTTTCAGGTTAATTACGAAATCGTCACTGACAGCGTATTAAAAATATACATTATTTACAAATATTAAAACCTACATATCTCCTTCATTATAAGGTCAAATTGAGTGATTCAAAAGCCTAAATTGGCTAGAATTTCACAAGGAATCCATTGGAGACGTAAAATCGAGTTTTGGGATCATTTGGCACGAGAAACGAGGCAGAATAGCTGACAGAAAAATATATATAAAACGGGCAGATTTTTTCTTCTTCAAATTTTCGAACCCCACAGCTCTAAGGACGATTTTCTTCATCAAAGTTCATCCTCAAGTTATTGGTAATCAATTCTAAACTTTATTCTTTCAATTACCCAAGGTTTTCATCACTTTTAAACAAAAAAAATTAGGAATTTTCATGGTAAAAATTGAAGGTTTGGGTAGAATTAGAGAATTTTGTAAAAATCAAATCTTTACCTCGAATTGAGGTCGGATTTCGAAACTAATTGTATATTCGGGTTCGTGGGTGAATGGGTAAACGTAATTTGGTCCGACCCCGAGTTTGGACCAAGCGGGCCCGGGGTGGGATTTTTACTTTTTGTTTTATAGAAAACTTAGGAAAAATTATAATTTTCAGTAAAGTTAGTTCATTTAGTATTAATCAATGATATTAAGTTAATTATGATTAGATTCTAGCAAGTTAGAGCAAGATTCTAGAGGAAAAGCAGTAATTGAGCAGTGAGTGACCTACGAAATTGAGGTAAGTGTTTGGTCTAACTTTGACTTGAGGGAATAGGAATCCCCACTGTTTGCTATGTGAGATGAATGTGTGTGGTGTATAGGTGAGGTGACGAGTATCTATGCACCACCAAATTGCATGTTAAGCATGATCCCTTTTCCCGTTCCCAACTTAATGGATTCTTGTCGTAATTGTTCTATGTACATTATTATTTCTATGACTACTTGGCCTTATTATTTTATTGTTAAATATTATTGTGGTTATTTTGTAAAGAGTATTGGTTATTTTAGCTGGTTCCCTTGTGGTACAAAACGGTTGAGCAGTTTGGCATTATTTATATATATATATATATATATATATATATATATATGTTTCCTGTTGGTTCCATGGTTGAGAGGATATTGATGATGTTTATGAGAAAAATACAGTTTCTTATTGATAATTGTTGAGACAAAAATATTGTGAAAGGCTTGGCCTAAATTGTGAATTTATGAATAAATTGATACGAGATGTCTAGTGGGAGCGGGTTGCACGCTGCAACAAGGAGTGATAAGGGTGGACATGTGGGATCGGGTTGCACGCCACAACAGGAGTAATAAGGGTGATATATTTATGGAGGAGCAATAAAGGTGGACAAGTGGGAGCGGATTGCACGCTGCAACAAGGAGCGATAAGGGAGAACATTTATATTTTTACTGAATTTCAAAGAAAATAAAGATTTGAAAAACTTAAATGTTTATTTTACTATTCTTCATATTTTGGCACTACTTTTATTTAAAATTTAAAGTTTGGAAACTTGGAAATTATTTGAGGATTGGTTATAGCTGAGACCTAGAAAAGACGGCTGAGTTATTTTATTATTGTTGTAGTATTTATTTATTTGTTTAGATTTTCTTCTTGCTTCATATATTATTGTCACAGGTTATATTGCTAAAGCCCCGTTGTAGCCTCGTCACTACTTCGTCGAGGTTAGGGTCGGCACTTACTCAGTACATGGGGTCGGTTGTACCGATACTACACTCTGCACTCTTTTGTGCAGATTCAGGTACTAGCCAGCATTAGAGATTATTAGAGCAGCCATCCATTCATTCGGAGACACGAGGTATATCTGCCGGCGTTCGCAGATCCCGAGAGTCTTCTCCTATTTTTATAAAACTATTTAAGTATATTCAGAACAGTTACACTATTTCTTTCAGCCTAGTATTTGTAGTATTCTTTAGTAGTTCGTAAATTGTGACACCAGACTCTGGGGTAGTTCTAGATTTATTTATATAATTAGTTCGTGGCTCGATTTGATTAATTGTTTATTATTTTATATTATGGATTATTTATTTAAAGAGTGTTAATTTAAAATTATTTTATCCTGTTTAAATGGTTAATTAAGGGAAATAGTTAAGCGAACTCTAACATTGGCTTGCCTAGCAAGTGTGGTGTTAGGCGCCATCACGATCCCTAAGGTTGGAAATTTGAGTCGTGAAAACATGTTGGTTATAAATAGCAGTCCATTCTCTCAGATTTTCCATACGAAATTCTGAATTCTCCTCCTTTCTTCTGCATTGTTTTAACTACAAAGAAAGCAACATTAAGTGTAATTTTCTACCGTTCATTGTGTTCACTGAAACACTTGGGTTTAAATTACCGCTACACCAGTATGTAATTCATTCTATCCTGAGAGGAAATAATCCACAACCTCGGGTACTAGGAGGGGATTAAGTTCCTTAAGGAAACACTATGAATTTAGTGGGCTCGGATTAAATTCTGTTTCTTCTACATTTCTGTTTTTATGTTATTTTTCTTCTCTAGGAACTAACAAGCTTAAGGAACTTAATAGTTTTTTGTATTTGTGTTATACTCACTGTTCTTGAGACTAAAAACTTTGTGGTTTTCTACTCCCGTTTTGGAGATTAAAGCCTTCGTGGCGATTTTTTACTCCATTGGAGATTAAAATCTACGTGATTTTCTACTCCAGTTTTATTCGGTTTGAAGATATAAAAACTTCGTTGTTTATTAAACGTTTGTTTGTGTCATTCTTTTTACAGAAATGTCGAATGACAACGGAATCCAGACTGTTCTGATGGTGACTGCCAATGCATCGACAAGCCGAACTACACCAGCATTGGCACCAGCAGAAAAACCTGGAAAATTTTTCGAGATTGATTTCAAGCGGTGGCAACAGAAGATGTTCTTCTACTTGACGACATCAAGTCTACCGAAGTTCATTAAGGAAGATGTTACTGTTCTGCCCAACGAAACTCTAGACAATGAACTCTTTCTCGTGATCGAGGTGTGGAAGCATTTTGATTTTCTATGCAAGAATTACATTCTTAGCGGACTGGAGGACGATCTGTATAACGTCTATAGTAATGTGGAGACGTAAAAAGAACTACGGATTGCGCTTGAAAGAAAATACAAAACTGAAGATGTCGGGTTGAAGAAATTCGTTGCCGCTATATTTTTGGACTGCAAAATAGTAGATAACACTTCTATTATTACCCAAGTCTAGGAATTACATGTGATTATTCACTATCTCCTTGCTAAAGGTATAAGTCGAATTAATGCTAATGTTGAAAGTATTAATTATATTATTTTAAACTAACAAGATTTTCATTGAAAGCCTTGTCATCAATGAAGCATTCCAAGTTGCAGCGATGATTGAGAAGTTGCCTCCTTTGTGGAAGGACTTCAAAAACTACTTGAAACACAAACGCAAGGAGAAGTCGCTTGAAGATCTCATTCTTCGGTTGAAAATCGAAGAGGACAACAAAGCTGCTAAAAAGAAAGGCCGTGGAAACTCAACAATAATGGGAGCAAACATTATTGAGGATGCTCCTCAAAATAATAGAAAGAGGAAGAAGGCTTCTGGACCGAAAAAGCAACCCAAGCAAGAAGTGGTTCAACGGAAATTTCTACAACTGTGGGAAAGCTGGACACAAATCTGCAGATTGTTGTACTCCAAGGAAAGACAAGAAGAAGGTTCAAGCAAACATGGTTGAAAAGTACGAAAATATTGATGACTTGTGTGCTATGCTTTCTGAATGCAACCTGGTGGAAAATCCTAAGGAGTGGTGGATTGATTCTGGAGCCACTCGCCATGTTTGTGATGTTAAAGAAGCGTTTGCTATATATGCTCCGTTGGACCCAAAGAGACGCTTTCTATGTGAACTTCTGCAACAGCCAAAATTGAAGGATGTTGCAAGATATTTCTGAAAATGACTTCTCGCAAGGTGGACTCTGAACTACGTCCTTCTTGGTCCCCAGATTAGGAAGAACTTAGTCTTTGCTGGACTTTTTGTTAAGAACGGGTTTAAGTGTGTGTTTGTATTTGATTAGGTTGTAATAAGTAAGAATGAGATGTTTGTAGGAAAAAGTTACCTCACTGGGGGCCTTTTCAAACTGAATGTAATGGGTCGTTGAGAATAATAAAATTTCAGCTTTTTCTTACTTACTTGAGTCAAATGATTTATGGCATATACGTTTGGGACATGTCAATTATAAAACCTTGCAAAAAATGATTAATTAGGAAGTATTGCCTAAGTTTGAATGCGACAAATCAAAATGTCAAATATGTGTGGAATCTAAGTATGTTAAACATCCTTATAAGTTAGTTGAAAGGAATTCAAATTCTTTAGACTTAATTCACACAGATATTTGCGACATGTAGTCAATACCATCTCGCGGTAGAAAGAAGTATTTCATAACTTTTATTGACGACAATACTCGATATTGCTATGTTCACTTACTTAATAGTAAAGATGAAGCAATAGACGTATTCAAGCAATACAAAAATGAAGTTGAGACGCAACTTAACAAGAAAATCAAAATGATAAGAAGTGATAGGGGGTGTGAATATGAATCTCTTTTTGAAGAAATATGTTAAGAATATGGAATTATTCATCAAACAACGACCCCTTGCACGCCCCAATCCAATGGGATTGCGTAAAGAAAGAATCATTCATTAAAGGGGATGATGAACGCATACAGAACTTATGGGGGGAAGCCATTCTTACGGCTAACCGGATACTAAATCGAGTACCCCATAGCAAAACGCAATCCATTCCATATGAAAAATGAAAAGGAAGGAAGCCCAACTTGAATTATTTTAAAGTGTGGGGGTGTTTGGCAAAAGTGCAAGTTCCTAAACCCAAAAGGGTAAAAATAGGACCGAAAACCGTTGATTGTGTTTTCATAGGATATGCGACCAATAGTAAAGCATATCGATTTCTGGTTCATAAATCAGAAAATTCCGACATTTATAATAATACGGTTATAGAATCAAATAATTCTAAGTTCTTTGAAAATATATATCCGTATAAAAAGGAATGTGAGTCGACTGGTGAAGGATATAAATGACCCCGGGAAGAAATAAAAGAAAGTACATTTAATCAGGAGGATTCAAGACGTAGTAAACGTCAAAGAACGTCTACTTCATTTGAACCAGATATTGTGACTTTCTTATTAGAAAATGAGCCTCAAACATTTAAAGAAGTTATATCTTCTTCGGAATCATTATTTTGGAAAGAGGCAGTCAATAGTGAAATAGAACCCATATTGAACAACCATACATGAGAATTGGTTGATCTTCCTCCTGGAAATAAATCGTTGGGTTCTAAATGGATTTTGTAGGAGGAAAATGAAAGAAGATGATACTATTGTTAAATAAAAGGCAAGACTTGTGGTCAAAGGGTATAGAAAATGAGAAGGTCTTGACTATTTTGATACATACTCTCCAGTTACAAGAATTACGTCCGTACGAACGTTAGTAGCATTAATTGCAGTTTATGGTCTTGAAATTCATCAAATGAACGTTCAGACGGCCTTCTTAAATGAAGATTTAGAGGAAGAAATCTACATGGAACAACCTGAAGGGTTTGTGGTTCTAGGTAAAGAAAAGAAGGTATGTAGACTTGTTAAGTCCCTTTACCGGCTAAAACAAACACCCAAACAATGGCATGCGAAATTTGACCAAACAATGTTGACAAATGTTTTAAGATAAATGAATGTGATAAATGTGTGTACATTAAAAATGTTCTGAATCACATAGTCATTATTTGCTTATATGTGGATGATATGCTGATAATGAGTAATGACATTGACAACATAAATGTGACTAAGCGTATGCTAACTAGCAAGTTTGATATGAAGGACTTGGGAGTTGCTGATTTAATTCTGGGGATTAAGATCCATAAGACTCCTCAAGGTGGCATTGTCACATTCTCATTATATTAAGACAGTACTTGGAAAATTCAAGCACTTAGATTTTAAAGTTGCAAAGACTCCTATTGACGTGAATCTTGCAATAGCAAGGAACAAAGGCCAAAACATATCCCAATTGGATTATGCTCGTGTGTTGGGATGCTTAATGTATATCATGAATTGAGCATAACCAGATATAGCTTGTGCTATAAGTAAATTGAGTCGATAAATGAGCAATCCAGGTCAATCTCATTGGATGACAATGAAACGAGTTTTGGGATATTTAGAACATACCCAGGACTTTGCTTTGCACTACAGTAAATATCCTGCGGTGATTGAGGGGTACTGTGATCCAAATTGGATCGCCGTTTCAATTGATTCTAAGTCCACAAGTGGATATGTATTTACTATTGGTGTAGGAGCGGTATCTTGAAAGTCGTCTAAACTTGTATTGCCCGCTCTGCAATGGAGGTTGAGTTCATAGCCTTAGATAAAGCCGGTGAAGAAGTTGAATGGCTCCGAAATTTCTTGGAAGACATTCCATTTTGGACCAAATCGTATGCACTAATATGCATACATTTCCATAGTCAAGCGGCAATTGGAAGGGTTGGGAGCATTATGTATAACGGTAAATCTCGTCATATACGACGAAGATAAAAAACCGTTAGGCAATTACTCTCTAGAGGAATTATTATGATTGACTACGTAAAGTCAAGCGATAATGTGTTAGATCCACTTACAAAAGGCCTAACTAGATAGGTAGTTGAGAAATCATCGAGGGGAATGAGACTATGGCCGAGAATAAGTCATTGTGGCGGTAACTCTACCTAGAAGACTGGAGATCCCAAGATCTAGGTTCAAGGAGATCAAACAAAGTCATTAATGATGGTTCAACATTGTCAACTAATATTTTTGTCCATTCTCGTGATAAAACAATGTTTAGTACCAAGGATAAAGCATTAAGGCTTTTAATGATTTCTAAATTTGATACAGGGTATATCAAATAGTGTATCTACGAGATGACACATTTAGGAATCACCTATGTAAGTGTGAAGTGTTATCCGCTTCAAGGATAATTTTGTAAGGTAATTTCTCTACGAACTTATGAAACTAGGAGGTGTTCATGGTTGAAACGAACATAACAATGAGAACCAAACACGGCTAAGGGTTGATTGTATGACTTATGATTGTCTAGGTATACACCAAAGTTCAACGGTTCAAATGTATCAAATCTACTGATTGACCGAGTATATCTGACATAAGTTCACTACGGAAAGCTCAAAGGGAAACTACTTATCCAAATGCGATTAATCCTTGCTTGCGAATCACATAGTTTTTCATGCATATTTCCGTGATATAGCCATAACTCATTCATGCGGGGGATTGTTGGGGTTTTAAGCTTATTTTAACTTAAAAGATGGTGAATGGGAAATGGAGGAAAAATGAAATATTTGGGTTTCCCTCCTTGACAAAGGGACATTGTCTCATATTAGAGAAGGAAAAGACTTTTGAGGGGTTACAATTGAACTTCTTCTAGCTCTTAAAGAGTTAAGAAGAAGGCAAGTCACGCGTCGTCATCGTCGCTCGCTCGACTCGGCTTCAGATTCATATTCAGTTAAATGATCGATTGATTGATTAATTTTTTAGACAAAATTTATTAGTTAATAGTAAAGATTAACGTAATATTATTAAATATTTTTAACAAAATATTAATATTAAATCCAAATTATCCGTTATTTGTAACGGAAAATTAGTTTTTCTCTGCGTATTGAATTTCCGTTTTAATTTACGTAAATGGCCATTTACGTCATGACCGTTTTACGTGAACAATCATAACTGACCTCTGAAGAGTTGCACCTCTTCATTTGAACTCAACATGCTGGCTATAAATAGCAGTCCATTCTCTTAGATTTCCATACGAAATTCTGAATTCTCCTTGTTTCTTCTGCATTGTTTTAACTACAAAGAAAGCAACAGTAAGTGTGATTTGCTACCGATCATTATGTTCGCCGAAACACTGAGGTTTGAAGTACCGCTACGCCAGTGTGTAATCCGTTCTATCCTTGGAGGATATAATCTACAACCTCGAATACTATGAGGTGATTAAGTTCCTTAAGGAAACACTATGAATTCAGTGGGCTCGGATTAAATTCTGTTTCTTCTACATTTCTGTTTATAAGTTATTTTTCTTCTCTAGAATTATTTTATAAATACAATATACTAACACACAATGCGTGACAGAGACCAAGGGAATCAGGAGATAACTAATATCTTCATTGCATCTAGAGTTAGGCTGAATTTTGTAGAAAACTTCCCCTCTCTGGTCTCTCTCCCCCTCGACTATTTTTCTCTGTGGCTCTGTTTTCCCATCCCCTTCCTTTCTGTTACTATCCTTAGTTATTGTTACTTTTCAGTGTAATTCCTTTGTTATCAGTATCAATTTATCAATTTGTTTTTTTTCTCATTGGTTGTAGATATTGGGTCCATAACAGAGATTTATGCTAAATATAGTTACTATATATCATACTATTGCAACATGCAAACTCTACAATCAAAGTGTGAGTTCAGACCATCGTATGTCGTAATAACTTTTTTTAGCAACTCGCAAACCCATTATTAATTCATAAAAATTACCAGAATGTCGCAAGTTGCAAACCTTACATAATCGTAATTAATGCTAAATATTACCATTAATTTAATAGATTCTACCGTCTATAAATTTTTACTACTAGTTAAGACCATCGTAAAGCCATCCTCACACACATACAGACTGCATTTATTCATTCTGTTGCTATCATAGGTACGGAGATGAGTCTTTCTAGAAAAGAAAAGCCACAATTCTAATGAATTTCCAATGGCTAGTGGGGCAAGCCTATAACAACCCGGCCGGTCGTTTGAGAATTTAAGCTCCGTTCGGTGACGTAAGGTCGAACAACTTGATATTATGTGTATCGATGTGCGTGCATGGTTGAATTCATTTACCAGATGATTCGGAGTCGAATGGGAATAAGGAATCCAGTTTTGGAAGCTTACGTAGTGAGAACTTGGTCGGTATATGATTTTTGCGTAAACGGTTCTGGAATGAGTTTTGGATGATGTTAGCAGTTTTGTGTGGTATTTTTGGACTTAGGCGTGCGTCCGAATTTGGATTTGGAAGTCCGTAAGGTGGTCTAATGTATACTAGCTGGTCTACAAAAGCATGACGCATGACGCTTCTCCTTTTTTTAGTCCACTCTCCCTTAGAAAACGGAGCTTCTTGAAAGCAGATTTCGAAATTACATAGGTGAATGTAGAGATCACCGGTGTCCTACTCGAGACAAAGTACTTGTCACNTTTTTAGTCCACTCTCCCTTAGAAAACGGAGCTGCTTGAAAGCAGATTTCGAAATTACATAGGTGAATGTAGAGATCACCGGTGTCCTACTCGAGACGAAGTACTTGTCGTCCCCAAACCAAAAGGGATGAGGGAAAAAGGCTCGAGAAAGCGTCCTTGGAAGGGGGAATATCTGAAAAAGTGTTAGCGGGGAGCCCATCCCTCTCATTCTTACAGAAGGCATAAGGGGGAATACACGACGGATGGAAAGCGGGGAAACATCCTTTTTCTGTCTTCTCTCCACAGAGGAAGGAAAGCACCGCCAAGCCAACAAGAAAGCAGAAACTGCATGAGGTAAGACTAAGGGCCTTGTGCGCCCTGCAAGAGATTACCGGGGGTCTCGATACCAGGGGGGCGCGGGAACAAGAAACTCCATTAAATAAAAGAAAGACAATAGGAGTCCTCTCAATAGCCGAGGGCCTACTTCCCTATATGCGCTTACGGAAGGGGAAAATCTTGATTCTCATAGATTAGACAATACACATGTGCAAATAAGAAAATCAAACTATCTTCTTATTGATACTATATATTTATCCTTTCCCCTATAGATACACCTTTCTTCAAAATAAAGATATAGTAACTAAAAGAAAGCTAAATCGAATCGGAATAGGATAAAGAACGCACGAAGGATCAGAGAGAAA